>BQNB010141784.1:0-17222 GCA_026074375.1 Tanacetum coccineum | reverse complement strand
CTAAATTAAATTATAAAAAATACTAAATGATTACGAAAAATTCTGAAAATTTTATAAAAAATACTAGACACTAAAACAATCCTGCGAAAAATAAGAAACAAAAAATTGCTTAAGAAATAAGCCCCGAAATAAGCTGTTACAGCTTTTTAGCTTATAACCCCAAAAAAGACTATAAATACTATTGCCCTTGGGACTATGACAGAAAAGTCCCAAGGGCGCAGCGGTGAGGGTGTGTGTAAAAGGGGGAATGTATCGAGAGGTCTCGGGTTCGAGTCTTGCTCACCCGGACCTCTTGTCTTTCCCTCTTTTTTTTTCGAAAACTTCAAAAAGCAAAGTTGTTAAGCTCGTGGGGCTTAACAACTTTGTCAACTACGACTTTTTACGAAAAGCTCTAAATAAGCTTAAAAAATAAGCTTAAAGATGACAGTTAGCTTAAAGGGCTTAAAGGCTAAATGGCTAAGACATTTTGGACTTTGTGGTCGAATAAGCTAAACTAGGACAAAATTAAGCTAAAGGGGACTAAACTATCTTAAATAAGCCGAAAAGGCTTAAAGCTTAAAGTAAAATAAGCTGAGAAGAAGCTTAAGTGACAGAAACTCAAACAAAGCTTAAAAGCTAAAAGGACTTAAGGTTTTGGACAAATAAGCTAGGTAAAAGGAGGCTAAATAAGCTAAGAGACTCCTAAACTAGCCTAATAAGCACTAAGGGACTTAAAATCTAAACCTAAATAAGCTGTAAAAGCTAAAATAAAAAATAAGCAATCCTACACTATAGTCATGCAAAAACAGTCAAAAGGCAAGTTTGGGCTTAAAAATAAGCTATCTAATAAGCTTCTTAAGGTCTGAAACTTAAGAGGCTTATACAAGAGCTTATAGGCTCTTGAAATAAGCCAAGAAATTGGGCTTTAGACCACTTAAAAGCTAAGAAAAATAAGCCTAAAGTCTCCCCTTTGCACCAGGGGAGCTTTAAGACTAAACTCAAGGGCTTATTTGACAGCTTTTAAAAAGCTGTCAAATAAGCTCTAAACAAAAAATTAAGCTCAAACAGATGGATTACTCTAGCAATTTAACTTGTGCACAAACTTTTGGCTTTTAAAAAGCATTTTATCTTGCTGAATTTTGAAGGTGAAAAAGGGCCCTTGAGTTTTTTAAAACTGCTACTAACAAACACTTGGTGATTTTTGACTTACAAAGTCAAAAGACAAAGGGGCTTGTTACAGTTTTTTAACACCACAAAACACACACTTTTTGACACTTAAACTCAAACTCCCAAGTGCTTATGAATATAAGCACTTGTGGCTTTTTTCAAAAGTCACAGTTTAAAAAGTGGTTTAGAAATCCTTGGAAAACAATTTTAAAACCTTAGAACTTTTAAAAACAGCTTAAGACAAGCTTAAAACTTAAGCTTAATCTAACTAAGTTACCTCAACCCATGCGCACAACCTTTTTGACCCGTTTTGAGTGCTGACCCAAACACCCTTTAAGTCTAACTGTCAAAACAAAAATGCACTTAAAATCTATTTTAACACTAATTCTGACAAAACCTTATATCTACTCTTCTTTATTCTAACCTATTTAAGCTATTTGAACTCTAAAAGTCCTAGCTTATTTATGAAATTAAGCTACTTTGTCAGCTAGCTTTTAACTCTAAATGACAGAATTTAAAACTAAATAAGCCACTTAAGTAACTATAACTATAATCAACTTTAAATTTCTGAATTTCTAAACTAACTAACACTATATGACAGAATTAAGCACATACAAAGGATTAAGCTACACTACATAAGCTAAATGTAAATGCTAAAATGAAATTTGGAATTTGAAACCTGAATTTTAGAAGTCTCAGACCTAGCCACTCTATCTGAATGAGTGGCTTAAAATTATAAACCTAATGGCTTCCAAAGCCTCTAAACCTTGAGCTTAAAGCTCAATAAGCTGAATTAGCTTATTTCTCCAAATACCCTCCAAATTTGAACTCAAATGAACACTTATGAACTAAAATAGACTAAAAACAGTTTTAAAAAGCTTCTAGTGATATTAAAACACTTTTAAAACAAGAGAAGATAGAATAAGCTAATTTGAGCTTATTACAAGCTTATTAGCTAAATTCGGCTTATTACTTGAAAATTTAAGAACAAACTCAACACAACTAGTTTATATTGCTTAGAAATGGAAAGTACAAGTGAAATAACAAGAGGTACAACTGAAAATAAAAGATTAAAAAATCTTAATTGCAACAGTACACGAAAATAAAAAATACAAAGGAAATTTAAAAACTCTAAAAAAAACTACTCTAACTCTTCATCTTTCTTCCTCTTTTATAAGCTGCCAAGCTTCTTTGCATTGTGTTTGTTGTGTTTGTTTGGTGAGAGCAAACCAAAAACCAATCTTGACCCTTAATCCTGCCTTGGAGCCCGAGTCGTAGGTATGGATTGCCAACATGGCATAAAGGGGTTTAGTGGAGAGGGGGTGAAGGTGATGATTCTTGGTGTATTAGGTGTTGCCGGGTAAAAGAAAGGAGGAAGACCCGTGACAGGGTTTTTGGGATTTGGTTGTGGCGGGAAAATGAGGTTTATAAAGGTTGGGGGTGACAGGGGATTAGTTTGGGGATTGGGCAAAATTGGCCCCTCATGGTGTTAAGGGGTGTTGCAAGGTTGGTCCTTGTGGGTTAAAGGGTTTTGGGATTTGGCAAAACAACCCCCCAAGGGTTATAAGACCCTTTGCACCACTAGTCCTTGGGCGTACAAGTCTTTGCCATTGGCAGAAATGGCCCTTGGGGTATCTCTTTGGCAAATAGGCAGTTTAGGTCCTTCTCTTTCTTTTCTTCTTTTTTTTCTTCTTTAAATAAGTTTAGGGATTTAACAAGTTTAATCCCTAAACTTGTTTTTCTTGACTTTTTGGCTTCGGGTTTGTCGGGGTTGACTTTGGCTTTGACCAGTTGACTTTTTGACTTGATTGACTTTTCAGCTTCGATTTGGCTTTGTTTTTCGTCCTTTTCTTAGATATCCGTTCCTGCACAATACAATTAGCAAAACAAGCGTATATTTGGCATTTTAAGTCCGTTTTTGGTTATTTTAGCTCGTTTTTAAAGGTAAAAGGTATGTGTAATTAAGCACATACCAAAATCCCCTATACTAAGGTATTGCCGTGTCCTCACGCAATGTTATGAAGTAAACATTTACGAAAACTAAGAATCTCAATCCCCCTCGACTAATAACTTTGAAAAGTAGCTAAGTGTTTGTCAAGGGGAACTAAAGAATCAATAGCTTCGACAAGTCCCGTTTTCACTATTTTTTATTCGTACACTAACTATCCCTAATATTTTTGGATTTTTTTTTCTTCTTCCGACTTTCTGTTTGACTTCCTTTATTATATCAACATTGGGATCATAGAATGAGAAACGCCCATAGAATAATCTACGGATGTCCTGACGGATAAATTCATCGTCCCCGATTTTTCACTAGCTCCAAACCAAGCAATTAAACAAGATCATTTGTCAATATAAGAGTGCTAAATGCTAAAGTCACGTCATACTTTGACTTGTGAACTTTTTAACCTCCCAACATGAGAAATGTATTTAAATAGTGGTACTTTATTTTAACCCAACATAGATAACATTATTTTCCATAGTCCGTAATTCAAGATGAATCAAGAACTCAAAGCAACAACTTTATTAGGACCTGTGTAACTTGATTTTTAAAGAGCGAAATTTTAACTGTAAACTTTTGCAACATCAACATCATTATAGATGCATAAGTTCTTAAAGCTACGGAATTCGTGCTTGTTGAACACCTACCTAGGCCACTCTCCCAGGTAAGAATATCACAACCAACAACGACCGGGGTGTTCTTAATTTGATACCCACCCCGTTGCTAGCGTCTATCTATCTATCTAATCAATTACATCAACCCTTCCTTCCTAAATTATGAGCTAATGTATAAGTGTCTTTAGTTTAAACCTCACCTAGACCCTCCGCTTCCGGTGAGATACACAGACACAAAACCAATTCCCTAGAAGTAGATTCTTAGTTTGAACCCCCACCTCATGGTTACGGAGTGGATTATCACGACAACAAAATATATCTTTTACTTGTTCCATATAATCAAATGTAAGCTTCATATGGCATAATGCAATATTCGTTAGCATTTTTTGCATTCATACTTCATTCATGCTTCTTTGCATTTTAACTTTTCGAATTATTAAGAACAGAAAATCTCGCTTTAAAAAGAAGTCAAGTTACAAAGTTGAAGCTTTTCTAAAAACAACGATGACTTAGTTGAATTGAATTGAGCACATGTATGATTAAGGACGTGATTAGAGAGCTAATGGAGAACAGCCAACAAGTTACTCATATAAGTTTATAGAAGAATCTTGCTTAGCATCATAAACTTATATTTAACTCTATCACTTCTTTGTTTCTTCACTATTATAAAAATTCGAGAGCAATCGAATTCGTGAAAGCTTAGCCTACAAAGCAGTAGTTGTGAGGAACTAGCTAGGGCTCAACACAGCCCGATCGAAGTCCAAAATTATTCTCATTCTAACCCATTATGAAAGTCAAAACGTGAACAAAACACTTCTTTATTTTTGAAAATTTTTAAAATTTTTTCAATATTTTTTTTGGGTAGTTTTGTAAAAAAAAAAAAATTGGGTGGTAAAACGATTGCGTGTAACCAACGACTGCAGGGGCAAAAATCAAACGAAGATCCCCCCCATTACTAGAACTAAACATCGTCCTCGATTTTCAAAGGGGTTCCTACGTAAAATCTAAACGTTTATGAAGTGTGCCAAAAGATAAAACGTTAGTCGATTAAGATTTGGATAACTGGATTTTCCCAAACTGAAGCTGAGGATGTGAAACTCTTTGTGGATACTGCGAACACGAGAGTCTTCACAATCCGGGAAATCCTGGACATACAACACAAAGCACACAAAACATGGACAAAACACGGGTAATGGAAAATGTAAGCCTCCTCACACAAAAACACTTATTTAATACTACTACCTAATAAGCATAAGGTGCCTCCATAAGCGCTTGTTGAGGGTCCGCTATGCTTGACCCCCCGACCCCCGAATTTATTGTCATAGGGGAACACTGGAGATCCCCGGGACAGAGGTAACCTCGTTGGTATGTCCCCATCCAAAGTAGTGTTTTATAACGATGACCAATCACTTTAAAGTTGGGCCCGAGTTTGAGATAACTCGACGGTGCCATAAGAAATACGTTTAACAATGGTGATGGTCAACCAACGGATTTCAATTTGCCCGAGAAAATCTTTAGTCTAGAGTTGAAGAGGAGAACAAGATCACTAACATTGAAAACGCGGTTTTTAATCTTAGCATCATGGATCCTCTTGGTTTTCTCTTTATAGATTAAAGAGTTTTCGTAGAACCCCTGAGCACGAAGTTCATGTTTAGTTCATATATCGAGTAGAATTTCCTGTGATCACCCGTAGTATTTTGAAACATCAAAATTGTATGCTTGAGTCCCAATAGCTTTGTGCTCAAACTCGATCGGTAGATGACATGCCTATCCCGTTACAACTAACTTACTGGAGTACACCCGATGTGGTGTTTTTGTAAGCTTGTTGCGGAAAGCCCATAGAGCATCATCTAGTTTTTTGTCCGAACCAGGAGGCACGATTTTCCTCCACCCCACCCCCACGACCCCACCTCCCCCCTCCCACCCCCCCCACCCCAACGGTTCTACTCAAAATACGCTTTATTCCACGATTTGACACCTCAACTTGCCCACTTGTTTTTGGGAGATACCGGTGGAGAGACATGAGTGACTCCCATACTTAAGCAGAGCTGGGCGGGCGCGTACATGCAAATTGTGTGTCCTCTCATCATACACTTCTCATACACACGGGAGAGCGAACTTCAACATATGCACCAATATCATCTATTGCGCGTGCGTAGTCGAATGAGATGAGAGATAAAAAATTTACAAACAACTCACACTCCCCATCATCTATCTATATGTACGAGGAGGCTACATTGGGTGCCTTCAACCCATTTTGGTGACGGGGGTACTAGAATGACGGGAGAGAAGCCATTTGCGTGCGTGATGGGAGCGAGGGGCACATATACCCTTCTAAGCTCTCTAGTCATGATCTATATACCATAAGCACAATCGGATAAATCAATCACCAAGTCAAAGATGATCAGAGCGAGTGGTGTGGTGGGTTTGGAATTGTGATAACTCACACACACACATGAATGCGGCAGTGGCGAGAGGGGGTGTGGTATTATTTTTAATTGTAGTTGACAAATTGTCCAAAACGGTGAACGAGTATATGGATGAAGTTAAAAAGTCTTCTCGCGAAAAATGAGTTAATTACACACACACACACACACAAAGGTTGATATAATTATCTATAACTGTCTTGAGGTTTAAGTGGAAGCCTCGAGTATGAGCTCACAAAAACGAAAAGAATATTGGAATGAGGGTACACACACACATTATTATTGAATGTTTAATTAGGAGGAGAATAATGTTATATATATGGTTTTGTTGGGTTATGAAGAATGTTTTTTGGTTTTCGCGGAACTCACTATGTAGCTGGAGAGAGAGAGAGAGTGGAAGAGCGTTGGTGAAAGAAATGGGTTTTATGGTAAAAATTGTTGGACATTTATGATTTAATTTTAGTGAGTGTTTGATTATGTTAAATTTTTAGTGTTATTTAATTATGGTTGGAGGGGGATAGAGGGGTATTGGTTGGGGATTTAGTATTTGGTTAGAGATGAGAGATGAGAAGGGGGTAGAATTGGTATTGTGATAGTAGGGTGATTTTGGTGAAAAAATGAGATGTGAATTTGATTAATTTTTGATTTGTGATTATGGATGAAAATGGAATTTATAATTTGATTTTGAATGTTCTTATTGTACCGGAAGTTACGATAGGGGCAAAAACATTTATTAATAATAAATAAAGCATGTAATTAATTTTCGAGTAGTGCAGTGAGTTGAGACTCGTTCAATAGTCTTTCTAGCATAGTTATAGTTGGAAATTGCCCCCCCTTGTTTTTTCTTTGCCCGAGGACTGCCCCAAGGCGAAGTCGCTAGAATCGCACATCGTTCAAAAGCAAGTCCCAGTCGGGAGATTTTAAGATCGGACCTCATCAATTTTCTTTTAGTGTAATTAAAGGAATTCGATACACTCTTCAGAGAAGAAAAAATGAAGTCTCTTTTTCAAGCAAATAAGTCAATAGGACGGGAATTTTGAGATCCTGAAAGAATCGTCGTTAAATAACCGGCGTGCCCAATGGAAGAACTACGGACACCCTTTGACAGTAGTCTGATGAGGGAGTTTAGCTATTACTTTCGACCTTAAGCTCTATCAACCGCTATCCACGACTTAAAATTTTGTGTCCGAGAACAATGTGCCTTCATCACCAAAAATGCTCTTCTCCCAGTTTAAAGACAAATTGTGCTTCACACCGCTTCCAACATCTTATCCCAAATGATAAAGGCACTAGAGAAAGAGTCCCCAAAGACCGAAAAGTCATCCATAAATACTTCCATCGTCTTTTCAATCATATCGTGGAAGATTGCCATCATACATCGTTGGAATGTACCAGGAGCATTGCATAGCCCAAAAGGCATGCGACGATAGGCGAAAGTTCCGTATGGGCAAGTAAAGGTTGTCTTTTCTTGATCTTTTGGGTCAATTGGGATCTGAAAATAACCCGAGAAGCCATCGAGGAAACAGTAGTATTGGTTTCCTTGCTAGTCTTTCGAGCATTTGGTCCATGAAGGGCAATGGGAAGTGGTCCTTTCGGTGGATTCATTAAGCATTTCTGTAATCAATACATACTCGCCATCCGTGACAATCGAGTAGGAATAGTTTCATTTTCAATCATTTGTGGATGACGGTCATGCCTCCTTTCTTAGGTACACAGGTACCCGGCTTACCCAAGGGCAGTCAGAAAAGAGGTAAAATCACCCAGCGCAAGAGTTTTTTTAACCTCTTTTCTTGATAACGTCGGGTAGATTTTTTGGGTTTACCCCTTCCTGACTTTGCACATATGGGGTTTTTTTTTCGTAGTCCTCCTCCATTAGAATTTTGAGAGGTACAAAAATTCTGGCGAACACCTTTTTATATCGGAGAGTTACCAAGCGATGGCTCGCTTGTGGGACTTGAGAACCTTGAGAAGAGCTGCCTTTTCCTCAGCTTTTAAGTCTTAAGCAATTAATGACAGGCAACTTGTTGTCATCATTCTAAAAAGCGTATTCAAGATGGGTGGTCAATTCCTAGAGTTCAACCCTCAGGGAGTTTCATCAACGGAAGATTTAACTATTTTATAGCTTCACAGAGTTTGAGTGTCTATCTTTCCTAACTCAGGCAGATGTATTGTTCTTTGATTTGGGAGAGGGAGGTGGTGGTTCACTGTCAAATTGCTTCTAGAAGCAGGAATGTCCCCCTCTGGGATCTATAAGTTGGAGATCAACTTCAATGAATTGGATCATCTTTTAGAGCAAGAAACGAATCTGCTTCTTCATCAAAAGAAAATCACACGTCCCCCGAAAGAGTAGATTTGGAAAGCAGTAGAAACAATAGGCTCAAAATATGGAGTGGGATTGCCACACCGCAGATCACACAGTTGAAAATCCTTGACCTCTCTTAGAAATAACTCATCACAAGCATATCAATGACTCGATTTTGTTACCAGTCATATGGTTGTAAATCAGCTGTGTATCTTGAAGTTTGGTCCAGATTGAATGTGATGGCTTCTTTGCCAACACGAAGGGTAATCTCACCTTCATAAACATCTATCAAAGCATGACTTGTTTCAAGAAACATCGACCGCATGAATCTAAAGTAACTCGGGGTCCCTGGTCAAAATCAACAACTAACGAAGTTCAGAGCTGGAAATTGGAATTATTCCCGGACATTTACAAAGACATCTTCAGCGATAACCGATCCGCATTTTAGTGATCGAACGGTCAGCTAGTTCTAGTGTCATGCAGGCGGAGGTCATTCATGGAATAGAAGATTAGTTCCATACAAATAAGGCATGAGATAATGCTCGCGACCAAGATCGTCAATAGCGTTGCATGTAGTAATCCCGTAAATTCACATGGAATCAGAAATGCGCCAGGTCTCTAATTTCTTTGGTAACTTTGTTGAGGATGACCGATGAACAGTTCTCCTTCAAGGAGTCTTGCAATTCGCTCAATTTTTCTTTTTTCCAATTAAGTTTTTAAAAAGTCGAAGCAAATTTAGGCATAGCATCACGGCTTCGGTAAAGCTAAACTCTAAACTCAAAACTCTAAAGATTTCATAGAATTTTCTCGATTTGGTCGTTAGCTTTTTCCTTGCGCCTTTCATTCATTTACTTCTTGATGGAAAATGGAATTGATGCTTTAGGAATAGAGCAACATCAGGAGCATACATATGGGCTCAGGATTAGATACGAGACGAATTTAACACAGGAGGTTGGACTCTTTCGTGCATATATCCGTATTAGCAGATGCATCGTGTACCTTTGTCACCTCGGCATCATGATTAACTGCTTTCGTCGTATCCTTGGAATGGTAACTCCACTTCGGTAGTATACCTTTTAAATCTTCTTTTGGTGGTAACTAGTGTTACCCAGAAAGAGGTTCCAGAACCGAAGTAGAAGCCTGTATTAGCATAACAAAATTTTTGAAAGCATGTCAGTCAAATTTGCCATTTGGATTGCAGGTTTTGACCTTGGTTTTGCTTGTTTCTCAACGTCCACATGCAATCATTTCTGTGACATAACTTTCAAATCCGTTTTTGACACTCGTGTGTCTGAGGAGCAGTCCTTATGAGCTACTGGTTGATGGGCTACTGGTTGAAGTGCTACTGGTTGATTTACCGGAGGTCGATAATCTGACCTGGTCTTGAAATTGTTTCCTCTGTTTTGATTGAAGTTATTTCCTCGATTGAAATTGGTTTTGACCATGATGCATGAGGATCTGAATGGGGAGGAAAACCAGGAGGGTCGAATTGATTGAGACCATCGGAGTCGATATACCAGAATTGCTTGGTTTGAAATTGGCCGCAGCGGCCTGGGACACATACACTTGGATATTGTCATGGTAAATGTTGCTAGTTAGTGGTGGACATTTTGATAAGAAAGACCTCCGCCCCACAAGTTTACACAACTTTGTAAACCACTTTTACGGGGCCGGAGCTGGGTTTGTTCCCCTTTTCTGTCGAGAATTAAAATGCCCGAACAACCATGTCTTTGATTTCATGCAACATCAGAATGAGACTGCTGAGGAGGAAGAGCTTAGTACTCATTTTAGGCAACACAACATCTTGTTTCGTTGAATTGACGTACCATAGACTTTGCTCTCGAATTGTTAAACATTCTCGGGCATTTGTCTAAGAAGTACCACCTTAGGCCGCTGAGTTCAATGAATCTATCATCTTGAGTTTAGGTCATTATAGAATTATCGAGTTGATGCAATTCTGAAAACCCATGATGAGAGGGCACCCCCTCAAAAGAATCAATGAAAGATCCCAAGCCTCATAAAACTCTCATCAAAGTTTATTTGCTGAATATATCGTGATTATCATTTCTGAGAATTTTGTCAGTTTTAGAGGAGGGAAGAATTTGTTAATGAATTTTCGAAACAAGATCATCCATGTTTCAATCGAACCGAGGGGTTGCTTTTCTTAGCCAAATCCCGGGCAGCCCCTATCGAGAGAAAACAGGGAAAAGCATAAGTTTAACCGACGTATTTGGTACGTTCGAATCTTCATCGTAGAAGTGATCTTGATTAAATATCGGATGTAGCAATGGGGTCTCTTCTTTATCATGTCCCAAAAATTGATTGTTTTAACAGGTTAAAGATTAAGTAACCACGCTGATCTCCAAGTATTGCGTGATTTCCAGAATAACTAATCGCATCCTCGTACCCCTCATTGGTGCTTCGAGCAATTGCGCATAGTATGATTATCAGCCATTCGTAACTATAGAGGAGGATTATCAGGTTTCTCAAATTAGATGATTCACAGAAGTTTGTCGGTACTTGAGGTTGTCGCCGTCTACTGGCTTGAGAACCGAGTGCTGCAAAGCACAAATTTAGAAATATAAAAAAAAATTCACACTAATTTTTTTGGTTTTTTATACATCGAGTTATTACAAGATGTTTATACGACAATGAATAAAAAACGCAAACCAAATATTCTACTTACTTATCACGGTAGCTCTTAAAACGAATAACGCACAGTGAGCGGAGGAGTAGGAATAGCGCGAAGCATAATTCTCCTTTCAGGGTCGTATTCTAGGTACAACCCTCCTATACCTCACGTATATAGTTTCTTTAACCTTTCCAAGGTGAAGCCGAGTACTTGTAAGAGACACAGATGACAATTTTTAAATCTTTTGTTCGAGTTGGGAACCAACAAGTTCACCGGAAGTTTATTTGATAATAACTCAGTTGAGAATATTATATTTTGGTATTTTATCAATTTGTGATTTTTTTTTTATGGACAATGTTTTTATGTTTTTGGTTTTTTTTTTGGTTTTTATCTGATAATTATACTAATAAAAGAAAATGAAAAATATTTTTGTATTTTTTATGTTTTTATAAAAGAAAATATTCACAGCTTCAAACACAATTTGTCAAACGTAACGATAAACGGTTTCACAGCCTCCCCGGCAACGGCGCCAAAAATTGATCGAAGAATTTTATACTAAATATATAATATATGATAAAATATAAAATATATATAAGTCTAAAAATCAACAAGATCAATAATACCGAGAAGTAGTATAGAATGTTCCCGGGTCGTTTATCCCCAACGAGGCTGTGCTGGAAAATCGATACAGTCGGAAGATTGGAGTTGAATTTTTGATTACACTACAAAATTTAATAGCACAAACTAAAAAACATTAAAAAACTAAGCACGAGAAAATTAACAAAACGTGAACTAAAATGCATTTAAAATCTAAAGCACTTATATTAACAAATTTTATACCTAAAAATCACAAATTTAAAAAGAAAATTTTAAGAAAAAGAATTGGAATTTTTTAACTATTTTTGAATTTTTTATGAATTTTTAAAGAAAAATGAATTAACAAAAATAAACTTTTTCTAAAAATTATCACTAAAATTTTACTTTTATTTTTCAAAAATACTAGATTTAAAAAGAAAATTATTGCAAAAAGAATCAAAAATTTTCAACTATTTTCCTATTTTCTATGATTTATTTAAGAAAAAGAAATTACTTAAAATCTATTTAAATTCCTAGAAAATACAAATTAAACTGGAAAAATAAGGAAAAATGGTTTTTAAATACTAAAAAGGTGCAGAAAATCAATGGCACAAAAAGCCCTAATTTTTATACCCTAATCGAATCCTAATTTTATCAATTAAAACTAAACCCTAACTTTTATTAAACTAATTTCTAAAATAATAAAACTATTTTATTAAACTAAAAAGACAGGGTAGGAAATGTAATAAAAGAAAGAAAAGGGTAGGCGGGCAAACCTTCTATATTTTACACTACAGTGTAAACGGGTAACCCTAAACTATGGGAAAAATACTAAACAGACCCCGCGATTCAGCTTATTTTTGGCTTATTAAAAAGTGAAAATAAGCAAAAACTTAAAACATGAAAGTTGTTAAGGAGCTTATACTAAACAACTTTAACAAAGGCACTTTCTACTTTTATCCACTGAATAAGCTAAAAAATTGAGCTTTTCAAATCTGTTACAGAAACTAAGGGTTTAACAGCTTTTTTAGACAATGGCTTATTTCTAGCTTATTTCTTGATGAAAATGAAAAACAAAAGAAGCTTTATGTAGATTAGGATATGTACTAGAGATATCTAAACAGAAATTAGCTAAGTATTAACAAGAATAACAAGAAATTTTCTAATGAAAAGTGCAAGTTTCAGCTTAAAACTGTTTTAAGCTTTTTCTAATAAGCTAACTAGATTAATTCTAAACCTTAAAAACTGAAATTTTGAATATAAGCTATGCTATGGAGTTAAAACTAACCTAGATAAAAGGTTTTTCAAAATTACAAGTAGAAATGAAAATTCAAAAAGGAATAAGCTATAAGTCTATTCTGCTACTATCCCATCTTTGCAAGGAAAAATAAGCTAGATTGAAAGCTGATAAAGGAAACTTAAATGCTTATCTATATTAAGCTACTAGAGTACTATTGATATGCTCAATTTCAAACTCTAACTACTAATTACTAAAGCTAAAAAGTGGCTAGAAAAGTAACTAGCAACAACAGCAGAAACTGTTGTTGCTGATGTGTTTGACCAAAGGAACTGATTCAGGCAAAACTCTTGAATGAGAACTCATTAAACCTACTAAATTCATGCATCTAAACTTGCTTTAAACAACTTTGAACACTAAAAAGCTATAAATTTCTTTAAGCTAAAACCACTCTACCATCTAAAGTGCCCTGGTGCTGGCACACCCTCATTGAGCTCAAAACTTTGTAATTCAACTTACTAATTCTTAAAACCTGTTGTACACTTGTTAACTTGACTAAACTCAGCTAAATGAAGTATTTAGAAAGAATAGTTTTGACTTTAAAAGTCAAAGTAACCTAAATCCAAACACTCCTTAAGCCAAACTGTCCCAAACTATTTGTACTTAACACTGATTTAAAAACTAATTCAGCTAAAACCTTTTAGCTACTCAACCTAGAACTAACCGATATAAGCCTAGTATAACATAAAAATCCTAGCTTTCTTTAGGAATTAAGCTAGAATGTCTTCACCTAGCTTACCCAACTTACTATGACAGAATTTAAGTAATGAGAGCTTATTGGATTCTCACTACTAAAGTTTAAATCACTTGCATTTTAAACTAATCTAAACAATACTAAACATGATTAAGCACTAAGAAAACAAAGAAATAAGCTACTAGAATTAAGCTATGTAAAAGCTAACATGAATTTTAGAAAATGAAACCTGAGTTTTTTGTAGTCTCAGTCACAAGCCACTCTTGTTGAGTGAGTGGCTTAAAATCATTAACCTAATGGCCCCTAGCCTCTAAACCTTTGAGCTTAAAGCTCAATAAGCTGAATTAGCTTATTACTCTCTTGAACCTCCAAACTTTGATCAAATGAACTCTTATGAACTGAAATTGACTAAAACAGTATTAAAAAGATTCTTATAACTTTTGGACAACTTGAGAACTTAAGAAAACATAATAAGCTAAAATGAGCTTATCACAAGCTTAATTTATAAAAACAGCTTATTACTTGAAAATTTAAGAACAAACTCAACAAAACTAGTTTATATTGCTTAGAAATGGAAAGTACAAGTGAAATAACAAGAGGTACAACTGAAAATAAAAGATTAAAAAATCTTAATTGCAACAGTACACGAAAATAAAAAATACAAAGGAAATTTAAAAACTCTAAAAAAACTACTCTAACTCTTCATCTTTCTTCCTCTTTTATAAGCTGCCAAGCTTCTTTGCATTGTGTTTGTTTGGTGAGAGCAAACCAAAAACCAATCTTGACCCTTAATCCTGCCTTGGAGCCCGAGTCGTAGGTATGGATTGCCAACATGGCATAAAGGGGTTTAGTGGAGAGGGGGTGAAGGTGATGATTCTTAGAGAGGTAACTAAGAGTGTCTGCCGTTTAAAAGAAATGGAGTGAAAGAGAGACCCATAGACACACAGGGCCTTTTTTGGGATTTGGTGTGGCGGGAAAAATAGGTTAAATAAAGTTGGGGTGACAGGTGGATTAGTTTGGGATTGGGGCAAAATTGGCCCCTTCATGGTATAACTTTGGGGACTTGGCAAGACAAGTCCCCAAGAGTTATATAACTCTTTGCATGAACCGTCCTTGGTGTGTACAAGTTAAGGAACTTGACAGTTTTCACCCTTGTAGTGTAACTTTGCAGAAATGGCAGATTGCACCCTTGTCTTCTTTTCTCCTCTTTTCTTCTTTAAATATAAGTTTAGGGATTTACAATTTCAGTCCCTAAACTTATATTTCTTTGACTTTTGGCCTCGGGGTTGACTTGGGTTGACTTTGACTTTGACCAGTTGACTTTTCTGTTGACTTTTTGACTTGATTGACTTTTCGGCTTCGATTTGGCTTTGTCTTTCACAGTCTTTTCCATTCCGAGTCCGGTTTTGTCGTTTTGGCTTTGTTTTTCGTCCTTTTCTTAGTTATCCGTTCCTGCACAACACAATTAGCAAAACAAGCGTATATTTGGCATTTTAAGTCCGTTTTTGGTTATTTTAGCTCGTTTTTAAAGGTAAAAGGTATGTGTAATTAAGCACATACCAAAATCCCCCATACTAAGGTATTGCCGTGTCCTCACGCAATGCTATGAAGTAAACATTTATGAAAACTAAGAATCTCAATCTCCCTCGACTAATAACTTTGAAAAGTAGCAAAGTGTTTGTCAAGGGAAACTAAAGAATCAAAAGCTTCGACAAGTCCTGTTTTCACCACTTTTTATTCATACACTGACTATCCCTAATATTTTTGGATTTTTCTTTTTCTTTTCTCGACTACCTGTTTGACTTCCTTTATTTTATCAACATTGGGATCATAGAATGAGAAACGCCCATAGAATAATCTACGGATGTCCTGACGGATAAATTCATCGTCCCCGATTTTTCACTAGCTCCAAACCAAGCAATTAAACAAGATCATTTGTCAATATAAGTCTAAATGCTAAGCACTCATACTTATGACTTGTGAACTTTTAACTCCCAACATGAATATATGATTTAAATGTGTGTACTCATTTCAACTCAACCATAGATCAACTTATTTTCATAGTCGTGATTCAAGATGAATCATGACTCAAAGCAACAACTTATTAGGACCTTGTAACTTGATTTTAAAGAACGAGATTTTAACTGTAGAACTTTTTGCAACATCTTCATCATTATAATCATAAGTTCTTAAAGCTAGGAATGCGTTGCTTAGTTTGAACACCTACCTAGGCCTCGCTCCCTAGTAGGATATCACAACCAACGACCGATGTTCTTAGTTTGAAAACCCACCCCGTTGCTAGCGTAGTGGGGAATCACAACAACACCTTCTTCCTAATATGGCTAAGGATTTGTGTCTTAGTTTGAACCCTCACCTAGACCTCGCTTCCTGGTGAGATATCACAACACACCAAATCCTTAGAAGTAAAGATGTCTTAGTTTGAACCCCCACCTCGTGGTTAGCGGAGTGGGATATCACGACACATCTTTTACTTGCTCCATATAATCAAATGTATGCTTTATTGCAAATTTCAATATCATGCATTTTGCATTCATACTTCATTCATGCTTCTTTGGCATTTTAACTTGAATTATCAAGAACAGAGAAATCTCGTTTTAAAGTATCGATTTACAAATTTGGAAGCTTTTTCTAAGAACATTGATGATTAGTTGAATGAATTGAGTACGTATGTTAGGTGGGTTAGAAGTTAGTGGGAGGAATAAGCCACAAGTTACTCATTTAAGTTTCTGTTCAAGCACATAAACTTATATTTAACTCTATCACTTCTTGTTAATTCACCTTTTTAAAATTCGAAGCAAATCGATTCACGTGAATAGCTTAGGCCCTATACGCGGTATGTTGAGGAACTAGCTAGGATCAACAAGCCCGATCGGGAGGTCAAATAAAAAAAAAAAAAATTATTCTCATTTCTTTACCATTAGGAAAGTCAATATTGTGGACAAGACAACTTATTTTATTTTTTGAAATTTTTTTTTAAAAAAATTTCATTTATTGGTATTTTTGCAAAAATTTTGTGGTAAAAACGGGATTACGTGATAACAACGCACTGCAGGTAAAAAAAAAATAAAAAATTAAAATCAAATCAAAGATCCCCCCATACTAGAATGAAACATTGTCCTCAATGTTTTACGAAGGGTTTCTACATAAATCCTAAGCCGTTTATTAAGTATGCTTAAAGATAAATGTTAGTCAATAAGATTAGGATATCGGGATTCCCAAATGAAGCTGAGGATTGTGAAGCTCTTGTGATCGAAGGACAAATACCACGAGCACGAGAGGCTTCAAAAATCCAGGACATCCTGGATAATACAGCACAAAACACAAAACACGAGATAATGGTAGAGGCGAGCCTCCTCACAACACAAAACACATATTAGCAAATAGAAAGAAGATAGAATGGATAAGCATGGGGTGCCTCCCACGAAGCGCCTTGTTTTTGTTAACCGAGTCACAAGCTCGACTCGACCCCGAATTCATTGGTCCATGGGGGAGCAAGTGGAAGATAAAATCTT
>BQNB010141783.1:6356-17222 GCA_026074375.1 Tanacetum coccineum | reverse complement strand
TTGTCGTCCATAGCCTTCAATAGTCATGGTACTAGCTCTACTTAGTCACTACATTCATATCATGCCACCATTCAATCCAAAACTTGGTCACCAAGTCCATTTTGGACTATAAATAGCCACGACATAGAACACACACACTCATTCCATTTCAAACTCACTTCCACACCTCAAGAACACTCTCTATACTTGCACTAGCAGATCTAGGAGATACCATAAAGTCCTAAGAAGGTTTACAAGCCAAGAAACCAAGTGTATAAGACCTAGAAACTCTATTCTAGTCGTGGTAATTATCAAGACCCAAAACAGCCCCATATGCCTTGTTCTTGTTCATTTCTTGTCCAAGTAAGTTCTAAACCCTTTCTATAGATCCTTGATATGTTATAGATCATGTATAGGTTGTGTTATAAAGTTTACATGAACCAAAACCCTTTTGAAATCTCTTAGAACTAAATTCGAACCTAGAAAAACCTAATTTGAACTATTTTGATCTAGCATGATCTCTGAACATTAGGAATGTTATGTTACTATTTTAAGATGTTCATGAGACTCCTAAGAACCTAAATGAACCTTTACTTAAGCCTTGAATCCTAAAAATAAGCTTACATGGAAGTTCGAACTTGTTATGAATCATTTCCAAGTTAAGGGTTAAAATTGTAACTTTTTGAAACTATAAACTTAAAGGACCTATCTTGCAATGTTTGAAAAGTTAAAGGTTTAAATTATATATACTTATTACATAAAGGACTAAACTTGTAAAAGTTTATAAATCAAGGGTATATATTATCATTTTTGCAAACTTAAAAATATAAAATATAATATTTTTATATAAATTATAAAAATATATATAAATATTATAAGACTCGATTTTATTAAAATCCGACACATTTATCATTATTAATCATAAATTTGTATATACTTTATAAATAAAGGACTAAACTTGTAAAAGTTTATAATCCAAGGGTATATTTTGCCATTTTTGCAAACTTAATAAAACATTATATTTTTATATATAAATTATAAAAATATATATTAATATTATAAAACTTGATTTTATTAAAACCCGACACATTTGTCGTTATTAATCACCGATCGTCGCATTATAAATCAATTACGTTACATATTTAACGTAACTTATCATCAACCAGCTTTTGAAGAAACTTAACATTTTATCGTACCACGTTAGTAGTAGGGGTGACAATTTCTGACCTGACACGAAACCTGACCTGAAACCGACACGAAAATTAACAGGTTTGGGTTGAGTCTAATAGATTTCGGGTCGGGTTTGGGTCGACTCATCTGACCCGTTTATTAAACAGGTTAGGTTCGGGTTGGAAATAAATTAAGCGGGTCGACCCGTCAACCCATTTAAATTATTTTTGAAACTTAAAAATTATTTATATTTTATTATATGTGTTATATGGGTTGAACGGGTAGACCTGCAAACTCGTTTAACCTGTTTAACCCGTGTAATGTGCTAACTTTTGTATATAAAATGGGTTAAATGGGTCAACCCGAAATCCGTTTAACCTATTCAACCCGTATAACCTATTTAACCTGCCAACCCAAGTATATATACGAGTTAAATGGGTCAGGTTCGGGTTAAGTGTAAACAGGTTTCGACACATTTGTCGTTATTAATCACCGATCGTCGCATTATAAATCAATTACGTTATATATTTAACGTAACTTATCATCAACCAACTTTTGAAGAAACTTAACATTTTATCATACCACGTTAGTAGGGAGCTTCATGTGAGGGGTTTCATTTGGGTATACGTTTTGACGAGTTTGTTGGGTTTACGATTTAAAGTGCCCTGGCTCCTCAAACGTTTACTCCATGACCTCTGATTTATGATGGCCTGAACAGTGATACAATATTTCCATAATATTTCAATCAAAGTGATATTACATTATGACATAAAACATATCCAATCAAACTAAGACTTGACATATTACCCAGGTTGCGTGACGAGGCCGTTACTTTCATTTCATATACTTTTGCCATCAATCAGATTTCACTGTACTATTAAGGTGAAGTTCATAACCTCGCCTTTACTTATTTACATGTTTTATAAACCCGCGAGGGAGATACATGCTTGTTTACAAACTCTTTTACATACTCGTTTATCTTATAACAATGTGATTACTTTTCAAAGACTTAGTGAGTTCATAGCCTCGCAATTCAATCTTTCAAATGTTTTATAAACCCGCGAGGGGGATACATGCTATAAACTATGAATGCAAGTATTTTCTGTATGCTATCCTGATGCATTATTGCTTAAGTACCTACTTTTTCTATTAAGACCCCATTATCATGAACCGTTAATTACTCGTCGGGGTAAGCGCGAATGCTGTGAATAGATCTATTTGGGACTGGACTTCCCCGTTGGTGTACTTATACTTTCGGTAACCAATAGCACATCATTTGAATAATTATGCGGGTGTTTGGCAAAAGCACCCGTTGGGGCAAATTACTTGTGATTATTGATTATCCCAAGGCTTCGGTGTCATGAGCTTAGCAATAATATTATTTTACAAACTTCGGGTGTATAACAACGTAACCCACAATGATTTGCATTCAAACTACTTTACTTAAACCTATGAATTTCACTCAACCATTGTGTTGACTTTTTAGCATGTTTATCTCAGGTAATTGGGCAACTTATGGCACGGAGTGGCACAAACTTGAAGATGGCTAAATTGTTATCATTCAAACATTATATTTCTAGATTTTGGTACCTCTCTTTTTGTAAAACTCTGATGAATAAATGAATGATAACTAAATTTTTCCAAAACGTCTCTTTTGAGTCGTTTTCTATGATTATGACTGTTGTACTATGAAGTAATACCCTAGATTAGCTTCCGCTGCTATATATGTAAAAATGGGGGTGTTACAGATTGGTATCAATAGTATGTAAAGATACATAACTACTATATTATTATATAAATAACTTATGTTATTTTCACTGGATTGTTACAGTCATGTCTTCGTCCCCTCATTCTACTATCACTACATCTGAGTTCGATATGGAAAATGCTTTTTCCACTATGAATATTCATAACTATACTTCGGCTTCGTCAGCTACATCGGGAAGCACTTCTTTTAACTCTTCGAAAGATTCTTAGGATGGTATGATCTCACCAGCATTCTCACTTTTCTATAATAATCCATATTTGAAGGACGTGCAAGCATTTTATGCTTAAGAATCACCTATTCCACCACCAGATCCTATTACTCCACCAGTTATTTTAACTCCATCTCCGGTATTACCACCATCACTACTGTTTGATCCCTGATATTTCTTTGTTCCTGAGAAATTATTACCACCTAAGAAGCAAATCCATCCCCCATCTTCTTCCTCAACTACGTTATCTAATTCATCTCGGAAACAAGCCTATAGTCTAGAACCACCATCTTTCTCAGTTTATACTCCTACCCCACCTCAGATATATGAATTAGGAAAAAGTTCTATCAAGATGCGTATAAAACACCATGAGGAGCAAATTGAAAGTATTTTGGATTACTTAGAAGAACTCTCCTTTCACTGTATTGAGAAAATAGAAGAAAGACTTGTAAATGGTTGGATAATCATACCAAGAGATTTTGATGAAGTAAAAACCAAACTTAAGGAAGCCCGTACACAGATACTTGAACTACAGAAGAAGCATATGGGACAAAGAGACAAGATTGCTTTTGTTCACTTTAGGATTTCTGATTTAGAAATAACCCTTGAGGATATCCAAGATCGCCATCAATTATATATGAAGAATCTTATGGGACACTGGTATGTGTCTAAATACACATACCTTTTACCTTGAAAAAAAAATCCAAAAGACGAAAAACATAATAAAAATGGCAAATATATGCTTGTTTTTATGTTTGTGTATGCGCAGGTATGGATATTAAAGAAATGGATAAAATAAAAGACAAAACGGACAATAACGAGCACGAGATTGGAAAAAGCATGAAAAGCTGGAGCCGAGAATGCATTCTTGGATTTTTGAAAATTGCTAAACCCATAAAATTACCAAAATACCCTTATTGTTAAACCAATTTCATCCCAAGTCCTTAGCCTTTACACCGTTAGTCCTTGGCTAATTACATTGTTAGTCCAAGGACTAACGGCTGTTAACATTCTATAAAACCCAACTGGCCCAACACTTGAATCGTAAACCAATCCAAGCCTAACACAATTATAAAAGACCCAAGACCCAGTCCATGTCCAATCTTAAACCCGGGTCAACACCCAAGTCAACGCCCCCAAAATGGTAAATCAATAGTATTGTACATCTTTCTTACTTTTCCCTCCACCCTAATTTCACCATACACGCAGGGTAAATCATACACGCTTGTAAGGCTTCTAGAAGCAAATCCCTGATAGCCCTGACACAACACTACCACATTGGCGATCCCCAAGCAAATGATTGGTGGATGTGACGTGCACACAAATCAAGGGCTAAGATTAATTATTGAGTGGCAGTTTGATATGGATGGCTAGGATTAAAAGCTCAAGATGCTCCTGAAAGGCTAGAACCTTCCTCACATCACTATAAAGAGAAGAGAAGCTCACACAGCTGAAGGCATCTAGGAGTAGGATAATTTAGAGTAGAGTATAATAGCTTATTTACAGCTTATTTGTCTTTTCTTAATGTAATTTTCCTTTAAAAAACCATGTAATCCTTTTCTTATTAATAAAATTTCATTTTACTTTAAAATTGTGTTTTTACTTTTATGAGAATTTTGCTAAATATGATCATAAGCTCTTAATAAGCTCCCATAAGCTCTTATATATTACTTAAGCTTGTTATCACTCAGTTAAGCCCTTAAAAGCTTAACTAAGCTTATTAGATTACTCATTTCTCCTCAAATTTCCTCAGCTTAATTAAGGAAGATAAGCCAAAAAAGGATGGGCTGTTAAGTCCCAAAACTCTAGATCTACTACCTTAGGTTATAAGGTTATTATTACCTTGGTAATCACAAGATAATAATGTGAGAAAATTAATATTATGCCAATTAAACTTGGTAATTTCGACGTCATCATTGGTATGGATTAGTTATCCAAGTATCATGTCAAAAATTCTCTATGACGAAAAAGTCATCCACATTCCTATCGATGGTAAAACTTTTTGATCATCCGACGTTGACAAAGTAAAAACCCGACTAAATCCGATAATCTTTATAAAAACCGAAAGGTATATATCTAGGAGATCTATTTTTCTTCTTATCTTTCAGAATATATATCGATTACCGAAAGTTGAATAAACTTACCATAAAGAATCGTTACCCAGGATCGATGACTTATTCGATCAACTTCAAGGTTCGAATGTTTACTCAAAAATCGACCTAAACTGAGAGTAAGGGATGAAGATATTCCTAAGACTGCTTTCAGAACACGGACACTATAAATTTCCAAGTATTGTCCATTATTTTGGTTTATAAAACGAACACACCTACTGTATTCATGGATCTCATAAATCAGGTGTGTAAACCATACTTGAACAAATTCGTAATAGTGTTCATCAATGATATTCTTATCTACTCTCGTAACAAAGAAGAATACGTGATATGTGAGAAATCACATATCCATTTTATACCAAAATTGACCCTTAAAAGATGAAAAATGTACAAAATTATGCTTGTATATGTGTATTTTGTCTTTTGTGAATGTGTAGGTACGGATATTACAAAAATCACAAGAAAATAGCCAGAAACCGGATAAAAAACGAACATGAGACGGAATGAGTACACAAGAGCCGGGTGTTTGTTAGCAAAGGTCAACAAAAGTCAACAGAGTCAACCTTGGTCAACTCATGAGAAGACAAACCTATAAAATTATCAAAAGGACCCTTATTGTTAAATCATTTTTACCAAATATCCCAAAACCAATAACACCGTTAGTCATTTATTACCAATGGACTAACGGTTGCTAAGTCCAATACTTAACCAAACCCAAAATCATTTACCCAAGCCCAATACCAAAACCGTGGCCCAAAAACCTTTTTAACCCAAGTCAAATACTCGGTCAAACAACTCAGTCAAACGAGTAAAGAAAAGAAGGGCGCGAAAATTAGTTTTTCACTGTTCATCATAAAGTTGTTAGGAATGTCGTTCTTCATCAAATTGCTTTAGGGTCCGAATAATGAAAACGTGCTTTAGCTGCTCGTTTTTAATAACTCAACCTAGGAATAACATATATCTCCTTTAAATATGTTCTGAAAAATTACCGGTTACGCGGTAATCGCTTTTATGTGAAAATAAAAGTCAAACGTTCTTATAAGTCAAGTTAGACTTGAAAAGTCAAAGATTGAAATCGTCATTCAAAATTTCGAAAATTCTCGGATGTTACACATAGGGCATGGCAGAGGTCTTAGGTATGTTTTCCCTGTCCTGCCCTGCATCTAAGCTAGTGGCAGTAGGGAAAGCCTCTCCATATCTGTCACCTCTTGTGGGAGGTGCAGTCTCATCTGCAACAGGTGAAAGGGCTTTAGACTGAGAAATCCGTATAGCCCTTTTGGTCATTCTCCTAGGTGAAAGGGCTCTGATACCACTTGTTGAGTTCCAAAACTTTAGATCTACTGCCTTAGGTTATAAGGTTATTATTACCTTGGTAATTACAAGATAATAATGTAAGAAACTTTGTTGAAGTGTTTCACCAAAGGCTATGCGGAATCTAACATTTAGTGTTTAAGAAGAATAACAATAGTAATGGAATGGAACAGTGAATAACCAACAAGCCTTAATATTATTGATTGAATAATACGAGTACTCAAAAGTACTAGGGTTTACAAAACCTTAAAGCTATGAGAAAGTCTATGGAGGATCTATGTAAGTGATGTGTGTATATGATATGTGTGTATTTCTACTCTAACCTAAGGACTCCTTTTATAGCACAAGGAGCCCTGTACAAGATAAGACCTAACTAGATCTCCTAAATCACAGGGATAATCAGAGTATATTCTATATATAACAATAACGCGTATTTGACTATGTGTAGATCTTATCTTCATGCTGCAGTGGAAAGTCTTCAACCAGTGGAAACCTTGCAGTGGGAAAATATACTAACAGTGGGAAGTTCTTCTAACAGTGGGAACCATTCAACTAATAGTGGGAATCCCTTAACATTTTATTCCCAACATGGGCTTATGGACACCACTAGCTAATCATTTGATAAGCTGGAGCTTGTAGACTTAAGCATATTTGAGCATTTAAATCCCTGTTTTGAGCAAGGGATTGAGGTACTTTTACTTTTCTTCACTTTATAGCTTGAAGTATTTTATTGGTTATTTTACTGTTTTTGTGCTTATTGCTTCTCATTTTATGCTTAATCTGTTTTAGGGTAGCTTAATATGTCTTTAGCTTAAGATTTTGCAAAAATCTCTTTCTTAATTAGTTAATGCTTCTTTCATAGTAGTTAGTACTGCTGTCATAAGCAGTTAGTACTGCCGTAGGTGTTAGCTTATTTCTAGGGTTTATTAGTTTATAATTTTTACTTATTTAGTCTTATTAACCATAGTGCTTAATTTGTTTTCATCATTTGATGATTTAAAAGATTTATGTTAGCTTAAAATGAATTTTTCATGACCTAAAGGGGTGTTTGGCATAACTGCTTACATGAGCTTATTGGCTTATTTAGATGATAGGTTTTGCTTTTTATGATTAGGATAGCTTAAGTCAACATTTCTCTTAATCTGTTTTTACAATGTAGCTTATTTTTTTAGCTTATTGTCTTTTAAATTGTCTAAAAGAAAAGTTAGTTTTTGTTGTAATCTGTTTTAAAAGTCAATGTGTGCAGATCTTTTTAAGCTTTTATCCATGTTGTTTTTTGTTGTTTTCAGCTTATTTGGGCTTATTGTAGTTTAGGTTGCATTTGTTTTTAGGTCTTAAGTTGTCAAAATGGCTTTTTAAGTCTCATAAATAAGCTGAAATGTGGTCACTTGTCTTAAAAAGTTAGAATCAAGTCTATATATTGCAGCCTGTTCTTTGAGTATTTTTAGCCTAATTTTTTAGGATTTGCTTATTTTAGCTTATTTGAATTACTTAAGTTTAGTTCTTAATCTGTTTTAAGCTTTTAGCCTATTTTTAGTTCTTATTTGTTCTCAATTTAGCTTAAGTGCCAAATCAAGTTAGTCATCTGTCATGTCCTATTTGCATGCTGAATTTCTAGTCTATGCAGCTTATTAGCTTATTAATGTTTCTTATTTCTTGTTTTTCCGTGCTTATTGAGTGGTAATGATAATCTGTTTAAGCTCATTTAATTTGCTTGTAGTGTCTTTGTCTAGTTGCTTAAAGACTTAGTTCATTTGTCTAAATTTAAAACTTTCTGTCAATTTTACAGCTTGTTTAGGGCTCATTAAATAAGTTTTAGAAAAGTTATTTTCACAAAAGTAGCTTATTTACTTATGTGCTTTAGCTATTTGTGAAGAAAATTTAAAAAAAATATAATGTTTAGTAAAAAGGGTAGGCCACAGGTTTTGAACCTGTGACCTCCCCCTCCACACACAAGCGTATTTAACACATCACTCTCAACCAAACGTGCCCTTGGGTCTTTTCTATTAGCATTCCATTATAAATTGTACTTAAGGTCATTTTAGGATTTAGCTTCTTCGAGCTATTAAGCTTATTATCTGCTTATCCCTTAAGCTGTTTTCGAGTTAGCATTTTTATTAGAATCTTAACTGTCTTAAGTACTTTTCATGATTTTTCTGGAATTTTTAGAATTAGTTTAGTATTTTTAATTAATTTTCTAGAATAAAATCGTTTTTAATTCATATTAAATAAAATAAAAATCAAAAAAATATTATTCTTTTTCTGAAAATTTTCTTTTGTCATTTAGGATTTATAAAAATTAAATTTGCATTTGTAGGGGTTAAATTTGATGTACTTGTTTAAATGTCGGGTTTTATTAAATACCCGTTATTGTTTTTCGTGTTTAATTTTTAATTGCCTTATATGTTTACGTGCTTTACATGTTTTATTCATTTTTATTAGTAGTTATAGAAACCAATTCAAAAATCTTTATAAACCATTCAAAACGCGCGATCACGAACTTAACCGATTCTCAATTCACGCTTCGTCGAGGGAAAACGACCCGGGAGGTTTTTAGAACTTTGCTTTAGGTAA
This sequence comes from Tanacetum coccineum, assembly GCA_026074375.1. Taxonomy (NCBI): domain Eukaryota; kingdom Viridiplantae; phylum Streptophyta; class Magnoliopsida; order Asterales; family Asteraceae; genus Tanacetum; species Tanacetum coccineum. The sequence goes on along the minus strand of BQNB010141783.1, from coordinate 8,101 downwards.
AAGCGATTTTCTAAGAACCCGACGGAAATACTTATTCTATATTATAATTGACTTATACTTATACTATATATTACATATACGTGTTTGGACTCAATCAATTTTTGGCGCCGCTGCCGGGGAGGTGTGTTACGATTATCGTGTTTCGTTCAAAGATTAGTGTTTTGACGACCCTTCCTCGTGAAGTTATCGTTTTTAATTGTGAATATTTTCTTTTTATTAAAAACTATAAAAATCCAAAAATATTTTACTTTCTTATTATTTTCTTTTCTTATGTATTATTTGAAAAAGCTATATATATTCTTCTCTGTCTTCTTATTTGTTTAATTCTTATTCTCTTTACCTTCTTATCTAATAATTCTTCAACATGCCTTGGTATTCACAATGCTCGTGGTGTGGAGGTCCTTTTCACGGTGGAAATTGTCAGCATTGTACCAATATGAGTTTTGGAGAAGAGTTTGTTAGAAACCCCGATCCCATTTCAAATGATGAAACACCCGAATTTTCCTACCCACCTCCACAACCCCAGTACAAATCAAACTCGTGTGAGAAATGTGGGAACGATTCTCACTATGGTTATGATTGTTCGCCATGGTTCCCGCTTGTCTATGAGCAGGAACCGTGCTACAATCAAAACTATAGTGAAAATTATTATCCACAAAATTCACCGAGATTTCCTCCATAATATCTTTGTTGTACCTGTTTTGGAGGCCCTCATGATACATTTCAATGTGATCAATTAATCTTCGATGAGCCTTATTATGCTAACTGCGGGGGTCCTCATACGACTTTTCAATGTCAACCGATGAACCAAAATTATGATCCTAATTTTTTTTCTAATCCGATTTATTCCGGTTTTGACCAATATCAACCCCCGCAATTTTCCGTCACTCAACAACTTCGTCGAAGATCGAATAAGGATATGTTGCTAGATATGGCAAGGCTAATTAAAGCTAATCGAACCCTTTTGAATAGAAATATTTTTCCTCATGAAGAAATGAGTATAAGAGTATTGTTGGCTAAGGAAAGAATTCTCAAATTAATTCAAGTTTGGGACGAAAAGCAAATTAAACCATGAAGTTTGCCGGAATTGCTACTTCAACTTTCTAATGATTCACGGACTATTGTTAAAATTTTGAAACAACGTAAAGAAAAGCGTATTGAATGTGAGCAAGCGGCTAATCTGGCAGTTCAGAAAGAGCAGGAGAAGCAGGCAGCTCAAAGTTTTACTCCATATTGGAATTTTCCTATTATTGACGATGATGATGAATATACTATTTAATATAAGGAATATTTATAGAATTCGTCTAATGCAATCACACCCGATTTATCAACCGAGGAGCCCGATTACTCTCTAAGTATGGGGGACGAGCATCTTGACACTATTCTAGAAACGGAATCGGACGAAGTAATAAAGTCTAGTGTTGAGAAACTTGTCCCAATCCCAAGTGAGTCCGAGGGTATTTTCGATAATATGTGTGATGTGCCTTCTTGTGATAAAAAACACTTTGATGCCGAGTCTGATCTTAGGGAATCTTTGCTTAATCATGACACTCTGATTGTTTATTCTCCTAAGATCGACCTTCTTCTTGAGAAGTTTGCCCGTGAACTCGCTCATATCAATCCAATTCCACCGGGAATTCATGAAGCTGATTTTGCTCCAAAAGAAGATATTTGTCTCGATGACTAAATGTTTTATGATGATACTTTGAGTGATGACGATTCTTTTAAGGACATTGATTATGTTA
>BQNB010141781.1:0-14761 GCA_026074375.1 Tanacetum coccineum | reverse complement strand
GCAGGCAGTACTTCGATCTTCAACTTAGCAGTACTTTGACCTTGTCCTTAGCAGTACTTTGACCTTCTGTCTTGTATATCCCAACAGTAATCTTCTTAAATCCTTACGGAATACTTATTACTATACTATTATTGATATTATCCTTATTTATGTATTTGGAGGCCAATCAGGGGTAAAACCCGATATTTTTGAACATTGAGGCCAATGTTCCATTCTAAGTGTGGGGGGGGGGGGGGTTTCTATCGAAATGTGATCATACCTGTGCCTATATGTGTTCCCACGCAACCCCGTTTTGACCAAAATTTTAAAATTTTATTAAGATATATATAAAAAAATGAATGAAAAAAAATTAATGAAAAAAATGATGAAAATATAAAAATATATAAATAAGTAGGCTCGTAGAACTAGGTAGCTTTTGACTTGACTGGGTTTTAAACTCTAGCTTTCCTCTTGCTTAACTTTAAAATGTTTCAAACAACGAAAAATGATAGGAGTGAATATAAGTTAGATGTTAAGCGTGGAGTAATTGGATCTATTTAGAGCTCATAGAGGTTAATTGTGGCTTTTTGCTCCCATCAGCTTAATAAACGTTATATAATTGTTGAATAAATAAAGTTGCTTTGGTTTTTTCGATTCTTAGTTTAGATCACTTCATAGAGATTCCTTCTGGTGAAAGTAAGGTACACATCGAGGTTTTATCAGTGTTGTAAGGAAATAGACTCCTGGACCATGGTCGGCTCGCATACCAATGTGGCAGTTGTTAAAAGACCACAAGACTTGAAATTTAGCTATAATAATAATAGTTATGTAATAAACCGAAGCCGAAATAAGACCACTACCTCTTTCTGGCTCACAACCGATTTGGTAGTCGTTTAAAGGATGGAGGTAATAATAATAATAATAATAATAAAAATTGTGGGCTGAGAAAAGTTTACTGCCTCTTGCCGGCTCACAACCGATGTGGCAGTCTTCAAAAGAAGGCACATAGTAATAATCCGAGACTGATAAAAGTTTGCTGCATCTTGCCGGCTCACAACCGATGTTGCAGCCTTCAAAAAGGTCGAGGATCACCGAGGTCGAAATAAGACTCCTGGACCATGGTCGGCTCGCATACCGATATGGCAGTTGTTTAAAGGACCGAGGTTTAATAATGTTGCAATAATAATAAGTATAAAGCCAAATTTCAACTTCGGGGTTATCTAAATAAAGTCTCCGTCTCTAGACTCGTAGTTGAGTTGTTTCGGATGAAATAAAAAGGATAACCCCTAAATCGTGCGAAATTAGAACCTTAATGTGGACCTTATTCTCACCATATCGTCTCTTTAGGAAAGGATTTCAAACTAATTGTGGTCTAAACCGGGTTTACTTTATATGAATAAGACATTAATTTATTTGTCACCAATAATAATAATAAAACCCTTAGAGGAATTAGGAATAAGGGAGCGAAAAGTAGCTGCGTTTACACAATTAGCATTTATGAGTAGTGTTAGCATCTAATCTTGTATTTGACTGTGATTTCGTTTTAAGCTTAGTTTGAGGATTGTGAAAAGTCAAGGATGACGAACTCCCGTTCTTAAAGCCTTTTAAATAATGTTATTTAATTTTTATCTTAGTTTTTTTATCTACTATTGAATAAAGCGGTTAAAGCGGGGGCGCTTTCGAAATAAATGATTTTTGAACCTTTTTAATGGATCTTTTTTATTCTTGTTTGATTGTGAGGGGTCATAAGTTAAAAGGGGATTTAATTATTTATTTTCGGGCGTGTTTTATATACATTGCGTGTGGGACCAGCAATGGCTTAGTGTGGAGGAATTTGATGTGTGCTTAAACAAACATCATGTGTACCTCGAAAACACATTAAAATGGACTAAAACACTAAAATATGAGTAATTGTCTTGCAAATATGTTTGTATTGTGTTTTTATGTCTTACAGGTACAAATGATTGAAAACGAAGCAAAAACGGTTATTTTCGGGTGACTTTCGATGACGTTTTTACGTTTATCAAGATTTAAACGAACTCGTAAAAATCCCACGATCACTCCATTGAAAAGAGCACGAAATTACGAGTCTATCGGTACCTTACTTGCCCCTTGGTCCTTTCTTATTTGGACCGGGTCACATCTTTTTTGAACCTTTTATTAACGAAAATCTGGTCCAAGACCAAATGCCCTTATAGGATTAATTTTGCAAAGAAGTAATAGAGCTATGCTCTAGCTCAGATGGCAAAGGGGAAACCCTTAAGCCTCTAAGCTAGAGGTCATGAGTTCGAATCGAAGCTACGGCTTGGTTGTGGTATATAATTCCACATGCCACGTAGCACCATTCAGGTGGTGACACGTGGCAACCTGACCCGAACCAAAACCAAATCCGACCCGAACTAAACCAGACCTGACCCAGCGGTTGACCACCATTGACCGGTGGTCCGGCGGTGGTTGACCGACTGTCCGACGGTGATTGACCAGCGTTGACCATTGTTGACCGTTGCTGACCCCACCGTTGACCACCGATTGACCGTCACTGACCCCACTGTTGACCACCGTTGACCGGTGGTCTGGTGGTGGTTGACCACTGTTGACCAGGAGTTGACTGGTCGTTGACCTGCCACGTGGCGTTCTACGTCATGGTGGCTGGCCAATCAAAGGCTGCCACGTGACATATTAATCATGACCTGCAGGTTTAGGTACGAGGAAATGTTCAGTACAAGGATAAGAAGGTTCAGTACGAGGATCAGAAAGGTGGCAGTACCAGGTGTTGATCCCGAAGGCTCTAGAAGGCCACGTTGCACTCTGTTATTGGTGGATCTGGATATTGAAAACTAATGATTTGCTGCAATACGAGGAAGCTTCGTGGAAGTTGCAAATACTCGCTCCTCCAAGCCAAATTACCATAATACCCCCGATCTAGCAATATGATTGGTTTATCACTTGAAAGGACAAAAATGCCCCTCCCACTTGGTGACTATAAAATGAGACGCAGGGAATTCATTTGGGGGTGTTAGTTTTAGTTTATTTTCAAAGTAATATTGTAGGTGACTATGAAAAATAGTCGGCAGGGAACTCATTTGGTGTTAGTGTTTAGTTTATTTCAAGTAATATCGTGTCTGTGTTAGATTTAAGAGTAGTGAGTAAGAATAGGATGTCAGATTATTTTGGGACTTATTGTAAAAGCTTTAGCATTAACATCTCAACTTATAGTAGGGCTTATTTTTTACTGAATGAAGATGCGTTTTTTTATAAGGTTTATTTTTTATAAATGGCATATTATCTTAGATGCTTATTTTCTATGCTTATTTCTACTCATTTTCTTGCTTAATTTACCAAATAAGCTCATGCAATAGCTTAATTTAGAGAACCGATGTCTTAAGCTTTATATTCAAATAAGTCAATTCCATTGCTTCTAATTAGACTAGCTTATTACATTGTTTATCAATTAAAAGTTTTTTAGGAGCTTATTTTTTATTGCTACATTTTTATTTCAAGCTTATTTTTCCAAAGATTCTAATCCTTAATCATTACCTATTGCGATTTCACTTGAATAGAACAACTTAGTTCGGGTGGATTTGGATCTATTATTTTAGCTTATATTTTTCTAGCATAAAGCGTTTGTTGTTTGTATTTATTCTAGCTTATCTTTCTACAAGATCTAATCCTTAATTATACCTCATTCCGAGTTCGACTTGATTAGAACATACTTTAGTTTCGGTGGATTAGATCTAAAGTTTCATTTATTTATAGCTTATTGTCTATAGATAATATCTAGCTTATATGTCTTAATAGCTATTGTTTATTGTGAGCACATATTACTTTTGTTAGCTTTTATTGTTGATGAGATCTTAATCTATCACTTATGGCGAGGATCTTATGTTTCTTATAAACTAGTTAACTATTAAAGTTCCTAGCTTTAAGTTTTTACATAGCTTATTAATTATACAAAGCTCACAACTTGTTTGAATTAATTAGTCTGAAATTAAAACTAATAAAGGTCCAAAGCCCCATTAATTTTAATTAAAGTATATAAGTACGAGGTGTTGATATCGAATTCGTCAATCATTCTAAGTTCTATATCATACTTCCCTCTATTTAATCCAATAGTAAAGTACTCACACAACCCCCCCTCGCTCGCCACCCCCCCCCTCCACCTCCCCGCCCCCACTGTCCCGCCCCCCATCCCCCCACCCCCCCCCCCACCCACCCCCCCACCCACCGCCCCCCCCCCCCCCCCCCCCCGCCCCCCCCCCCCCCGGGGGGGGGGGGGGGGGGGGGGGGGGGGGGGGGGGGGGTGGGGGGGGGACTGATGTTGATAGTTTTATATATATTAGATGCTTATTAAGAATGATTCTGTTGACTAGTGATTAGTTCTGAATATTTAGTGTCTGATTAATGATAGTGTGAATTGGAAATTAAGTGAGGATTTGGAAAAGGGTTTAATTAATTAATAATCTTCGATTATTTAGATTTATAGTTTGAATATTTTGAAAGGCAAAAGCCAAAAAAATAATAAAACTACACATCTAGTAATTAATATCTTTTTGAGAGATTTTTGTCAAAATCAACCAACGTTGTGAGATAATTATCTTTTCAAAGGAAATTAATTCGTTAATAGACCTTAATTCACACTTAATGAACTTTTCACATCACTTAGCAAGCATATCTTTTTATATAGTTCCTTTTATTTAATTGCTTTGCTTATTTGTTAATTAGTATAATATAGTTTAGTATTATTCTATATTTAGTTCAAAACGAAAACCAAAATATTTGTCATTCAAGCATCAAACGAAACATTCTCATGAATTTCAAATTCATCTCTCGTCGGGACACGACATCCAGAAGATTAACTATTACTTGTCCTCAAGTAATTGTCATATTAAATGGGATACTCTCTTTACTATTACTAATTTGGTATTTTAATATATTATATATATATATTATATCGAATCAACGTCCCTAATGATATCCTAGTCGGGGGTATAATGGTGGCCAGTAATAGTCGGGGAGGACTAGCAGTCTTGTCGACGTTTATTTGAAGATCAGAATACTAATATTCGTCAGGGTCTTCGTCCGAATTGTATAATATACGGAAAGGTGAGGGATGTGACTTAACAACCGTGTCATGGCAAAAATAAAGACGTTTTTAGTCTATCAGTTCATAGTGTGATAAAGATAAAGAACACATGTAAAATGACACGATAGAACATAGAACAAACATGAATGCAAGAAATATGAAGCACATACGACCAATGCAACTTCAGGTGGCCTTATTTTTATGACTCGACCGGACACGATACTTGGTAACTATTCCCGACATACCATGATTCTACCTGAATTAGACAGAGTTGATCAAGTTTCGTCTAATTAAGGTCAAATGATACAATGCCCGAACTAGTCAACTCCTATCATGTTTGGTGTTTTATAAAAATACTTTTTGGTTATAGTTGCGGTTTTTAGTTTTTGAAAATCGGAATTCTCTATAACCACAGCTTTGATACCAAATGTGTAACATCCCGTGACGTGTCTTTGTAGTTTAGGTACTTTATTTGTTATCAAGTTTTACATTTATATTTTGCCGACTATACCTAAAACAATACTAACGAGCAGTATACCCGATCAGATGTAGCTTCGTTGGTAAGTAGGGTGTCGATCACTAAGAGCGAGAGCGTTAATCTTAGTTCTATCAATATTTTGGTTAACTAAACTAAGTTTAATTTAAACTATGTTAGTTCTAATTGTTAGCCTTAAAATATGTCGACTTATACGGAATTACATAGTTTAATATAGGTGTGACGCATAAGGACTAATAATGTCTAGGTATGATAGATAGAAGTCACAAGGCCTATAAATACCCCCTTTATACTTCCATGAAGGGGTGAGGTAACCATTTGTATCTCATAAGTGTGCGTGTTTCTCTTTCTCTCTCTAAAAACACACACATCTCCCCTTTCTCTCTCTACATATAATAATATGGCTTTCTATTTCTTTTATCCTCCCCGACCTCTAGATCATGTGTTTTAAGCTAGAATCTTTATGGGTAACAATTGGTAGCAGAGCCTAGGTTCGTTTTGGGTTGGTGTTTGGCTTATTTCATGGGATACATGGTGTTTTGTGGCTTATTTTAAAGCCAAAACCCACGGGTTTGTTATGTTGGTGTTTATTTTGTACAAAAGCTTAGAACTTTCTTCTCATAATGTTTCTAGCTCTTTTGTACAAGTGTTTTGTGGATTTTTGATAGAAATTCGAACACACTATATATATAATATATAAGTATATAAGGATTATATCAAATAATAGTATAGTAAATATTTTCCGTCGGGTTCTAAAAACAAACTTTTAACCAAAGTTGTCTCAAAAACCTCCCGGGTCGTTTTTCCTCGACGAAGCGTGAATTGAGAATCGACTAAGTTCGTGATCGCGCGTTTTGAATGGTTTTAAAGATTTTTGATTTGGGTTTTCTAAATCCTACTGAATATAAATGCATAAAACATGTAAAGACAAGTAAACAATAAAAGCAATTAAAGCATTCAAGAAATTAAACACGAAAACGTTAACGGGAATTAATAAAACGCGACATTTAAGCAACTAAAGCAAATTTAAACCCTACGAATGCAAATTTATTTTTCTTAAATCCTAAATGACAAAATAAAATTTTTAGAAATTTTTTTATTTATTTATTATGAATTAAAAACGATTTTAATCTAAAAAATTAATTAAAAATTCTAAACTAATCTTAAAAATTCTAGAAAAATTATGAAGAGTGCTTTAGACTTAGTAGATTCTAAGAAAAATAAAAGCTAGAAAATTAGCTTAACCAATAAGCTAGAAATAAGCCTTAAAGCTCGAATAAGCAAAAAATGCAAAATGACTATATAATTTAAATGGTGTAGGGTAATAACTGAAAAAGACCCTAGGGCAGTTGGTGTTTGAGTGTGTGTTGGGGCGTTGAGTTTGCAAGGGAGAGGTCATGGGTTCGACCCCCATGACCTTTTCTTTTTGTAATTTTTTTTTCATTATTCTGCAAATTTAACTTTTGAAAAAGCTTTTTAACACAAAAATAAGCAACTTTAATAAATGACTTTTTAACAAAACTCAAAAATAAGCTAAGAAAAAGCTTAAAAGATCTGACAGAATGACCCTTTACACTTGCATACTAAACTGAGATCCTTTTAAGGCTTCAAATAAGCACTAAAGAACTAATAAGCTAAGAACTAACAACTATAAGCACCTAATAAGCAAATGTTAATAAGAGTCAACTGACAAAATGAGCTGAAAAGCTCTTAAAAGCTAAAAGACTAGCTGGCTTAAATAGGACAGATTTAATGGTAAATGGCTTATTTTGAGCTAATCTTAAAACCTAATAAGCATTTTGAAATCAAGTGTAAACCAAAAACAGATTAAGATTGACAACAAATGAACTCATAAAAACAACTTTTAGGAAATTTGACTAAGAAATAAGCTAGAAAAATGGTTTTTAAAAGTGACAGTTTACACTATGTTTTTGGCTTTTTGGTTTTTACTTGACTACTAGAAACTAAAATTTAAGACTTGCTAAAAACTGAAAACAGATTTGAATTATACTCAAATGAACTTAATGCAGCTAAATTAAACCAAATTAAGCTAGAACCTATCCTAGAAACCCTTAAACTGATATTGTTTTGATAATCAACATAGCTATTTAGCTATGCTAATGGATTTTAAGTCTGAAAAGTTTATCCCAAAGTGGTAGCCAAAACTTACAGTCCAAAAACAGATGAACATATTGAATTAGAAACCAATTTAAGCATACAAAATAACTACACCTAAAGCACTTTTTATAAAACTATCTAGCTAACAGACTAGAACACAAAGAATTTAAGCAGATTTAAGAATTTTGATTCATCTTCCTATAAGCCTCCACAAACCCTAACCTGAACTTAAGAGACTATAATGCAGATTATTTAAGAGCTTATGAAATTTATTTTAAACCCTACAAATACTCCTAGCAGTCTTAACTAAGCTTGTGCCAAACACTCCTTAAGCAATGGATTTGCAATTTCTAAACTACAAAAAAACTGATGTAAGCTAAGAAAAGTATAAAGAGATATTTCATAAGGAAAGTAACAGACAAATAAGCATTAAACTAACAGGGATAAGCACAATTAAGAAATGATAATAAGCAAACAGTATTAAGCTAGTGAAAAGATGAAAAATGGAAAAGATAGTGTACCTTGATCCCTTGCACCAAACAGGGATTATTTTATCCTAATTAGCTCTAATATCCTACCCAGCTTATAAATGAGCAATCTAAAAACCCCATAAGCTCATCCAGGGCTAGCTTATCTTCCAAAAGCTTAAACTCCATTTCCTTTTAAGTGAAGGAATTATTCACTAAACCAAATAATCAGATAGCTTAAACAAGTTAATGTGAGCATTATTAAAGTATGTAAGACTGACACGAGCTTATTAGTAGCTTATTTAATCACTTGAAAACAAATTTACAGCATAAGAGTAAATTTAAAGGCAAACAACACGAATTGAAATGAAAATTGAATTTTTATTAATCAGAATGAGTTACAATGCTTATAAAATGGAAATTCACTTTAAATGAAAGACAGTAAAAATAAGCTGAAAATAAGCTAATCTACCTATACTACTCCTACTCCTTCATATTTTTGCTGTGTGATCCAAGTAAGCTATTTATAGCCATGAAGAGAAGATTATGGGTCTTCATACGCTCCTCTATCTTTAATCACACCCCTTCATTCATAACTAACTTTCAATCTATCAAGTCTTGGCCCTTGGATCATGTACACGTATCTTCACCAATAGAAGGCTCCCGGATTGCCAGCGTGGATTAAGTGCTTGTCAGATGTGTCAGGCATGTCAGACTTCTAGAAGCAATTGGGAGAGCGTGTGGTGGATTTGGTTAAGAGCATTTACCCTGTTTGTGTGGTAATAGTGAAAATGAGAGGGAAACGAGTTGAAGGAGATAAACAGTAACTAATTTTTGACCCGTTATATAAATTTGACCGGGTAAAAGGGTATTGGACTTGGGCTTTTGGTATAAAAAGGGAAAATGGGCCATGGTTTTTGGTTTTGGGCTTGGTAAATATAAAAGGGTTTATAATGTGGTTTGGCTCGTTAAGTATTTAACGACCGTTAGTCTTTTAATATAAAAGGACTAACGGTGTTATTAATAAAGGGACTTATGGTGAAATTGATTTAACAATAGGGGCTCATTTGGGATTTTGAGGGTTTTTGTCATTTTGTGAGTTGACCATTATTGACCAGGGTTGACTTTTGTTGACCATAGCTTGATAATTCCCGGCTCTTGTGCACTCTTTCCTTCTCGTGTTCGGCTTTGTCCGTTTTTGCTTTGATTATGTCCATTTCTTTAATATCCGTACCTGCACATACACAAACACAAAAACAAGCATATATTTGCCATTTTTATTATGTTTTTGGTCTTTTGGGTTCGTTTTACAAGGTAAAAGGTATGTGTAAAATAGCACATACCAAATTCCCCCATACTAAGGTATTGCCGTGTCCTCACGCAATGCTATAAGTAAGCACTTAGAAAACTAAGAATCTCGATCCCCCTCGACTAATTACCTCGAAAAGTAGCTAAGTGTTTATCGAGGTGAATTAAAGAATCAAGAGTTTAGATAAGCCCCATTTTTACCATTATTGAAGATATACGCTCATTACCACTAATTTTTTTGTTTTTCTCCTTTTCTCATTATGGTTGTGGGGTTGGGGTGGACCTTGGCATGGGTAGTCGGGTGGGTGATTGGTTTGGGTGGGTGGGTGCGCAGTGGGGGTAGGCTGATGGTGGTAGTTATGGGGGTGTGTGGTGAGGGAGCGGGGGGTGGTGGGCTGGGGGCCTTTGTGGTGGGTGGGTTGGTGGGTTGTAGGCTTGTGGTCTGGTGGGGTGTTTAGGCGGATATGGCTGGGGGTGGTTGGGCGTGGAGGTGTGGGGGTGGTTTGGGGCATGGTGGAGGATGTGGGTAAGGGGGGGGGTTCGGGGAAATTGAGGTGTAAAGGGGTGGGTGGAGGATGTTGTGGCTGCTGTGTGTGGATCTGACGCTAGAAGGGTAGGTCTGGTGGGTTTACTCGCATTGCTCTGGGGGGGGTTGGTGGGTTGGGTTGTGGGTGGGGGGTTGTGTTCGCGGGTGGTTTTCGGGGGATGTGGCATGGGGAGGGGGGGGGAGTGTTGGGTTTGGTTGGGTGGATCTTTGGGTGCAGGTTGGGGGGGTACGGCGGTGTGGGTGGGGTTCGGGTGGTAATGTTGGTTGGGGCTCGTTGGTTGTGGGTTGTGGGTGTGGGGCTTAGGTGTGTGGTTGTGTTAATGCGATCTGCGTTATAGGTGTGGTTTGGTGTGGGGTTTGGGGCGGGTGTATGGGGGTGGGTGGGGGCGTAACGGGGGGGGGGTGGTGGGAATGTAGAGGAGGGTGGGGATGGAAATGGGGTGGGTGTTGGTTCTCGGGTTTGTGTGGTGGATTGGTGTCGCTGGGGGGGTGTAGTGGCATGAGGTGGTGGGGATTGGGTGGGTGGTGGGGTCGGGGTGTGGTATGGTGAGGTGGTGGAATGTTTGATGGGGGGGTAGGGTTGGGCGGTTGTGTGGGGGGAGGGGGTGGGGTGGTCGTTGGGTGGGGGGTTGGTTGGTTGATTGGTCGGGGGTCGTTGGTGTTTTGTTTTTTTTTTTTGATTTTTTATTGTTATGGTTACATATTTATTTTTGTTATGTTTTATTGTTTCCAATTTGGTGATGTGTTGGTTGGTAATAGTGAAAATATGGTGATAATGAGAAGGAAAAAGGATAGGGAAAGGTAAAGGGGCGGTAATCATGTTAGGTTGTTTGACACTTGAAGGAGGAATATATACAGTAACTAATTTTTGACCGTTATTATAACATTTGAAGTCCGCGGGTTTAAAAAGGGTATAGGTATTCGGTTATTGGACTTGGGCTTTTGGTATAAAATAAGGAAAATGGGCACACCACTAGCATGGTTTTTGGTTTTGGGCTTGGTAAATATAAAAGGGTTTATAATGTGGTTTGGCTCGTTAAGTATTTAACGACCGTTAGTCTATTTAAATTAGAAAAGGTACATAAACGGTTAGTTATTAATAAAGGGAACTTTATGGTGAAATTGATTTAACTATAGGGCCATTTGGATTTGAGGGTTTTTGTCATTTTGTGGAGTTGACCTTTAATTTAACAAGGGTTGTCTTTTTTGTTGACCATAGCTTGATAATCTCTGGCTCTTGGGCACTCTTTTCCTTCTCGTGTTCGGGCTTTGTCAGTTTTGCTTTGATTATGTCTATTTCTTTAATATCCGTACCTGCACATACACAAACACAAAAACAAGCATATATTTGCCATTTTTATTATGTTTTTGGTCTTTTGGGTTCGTTTTACAAAGTAAAAGGTATGTGTAAAATAGCACATACCAGGTGTTACAGTTGGTATCAGAGCCAAGGTTATAGAGAACAGGAAAAATGTTTTGCTGGGATTAACCGTTTTAAACATTGCATTCATATAAAGGGACTTTTTATGGACATTACATACACTAGTGTTGCATTTGTTGGTTTGACTTAGGATGAATTTAGATTGATATACATGTTATAAATACTATTGTATCTTTCTATAAGAGTCTTATGTTAATAATTATTAAGCTATTTTGTTTTATTGATTTTGTCATGTCGGTAGATTCAGACGGATTCTACGGTTACTTACTCGAAGGGTATTCTAGTCCGTTAGAGGATCTGTTAGTCTTAGGATCTTTGGGAGTCGATGCAGCTTCCCATGATGCTGATGACCCTTATGTGAGTCCGCTCTTCAAGGGCCCACCCCCTCCTATCCTGATTTTGGCCGGTGTCCTGAGTACCCACCTTCATCCTGTCTAGTCCCTTATGGATCGGAACCGATTATATATACCCTAAAGTTTATGCCAACTAGAGGAATATGTGTGCTTCCAAGCTGAGGACAAGCCATGCCTCGATTTCTGTCTTTACCTACTTCTGTTTCACCAAGTTAACATTACTGGTCAATCCTGAGGAGGACTCTAGGGCGGTGGATGATGATGGACCTGAGGAGGATCCAGCTGATTATCCCGATGACAGAGATGATGGTGAGGAGGGGGAGGAGGAGTCCTCTGGACACAATGTTGATGATGATGAGAAGGACGAGGACGAAGAGGAGGAGGAGGAGGAGCACCTAGCTCTAGCCGACTCTGTCCCACCACCCATACACCGTGTTACGGCTTGGATGTCTGTCCAAGCTCAGACACCCATATCACTTCCTTCAGATTACAGACGCGTTTGCCAGATTCTCTGCCATACCATACTTCCACCACCTTCCCACTCTCTTCTATTTCATACCATACCCTAGATTTTATCACCACTATCCCCAGATACTTTCACACTACCCCATGATACTTTCACCAACAATTACTGTATCACCTCCACCATTACATGCTAGTCTATTTATCATTTTGGGGATATAGAGCTGCTATGATCCAGTTGAGAGCCGAGTCGTCATCTACTTCCCATCCACTACCACTACCATCATCTATTGTACTTCCATATACCAGGGAATCTGTGACCATGATGAGAGCTGCTGCACCATCCACCTACATCTTAGCATCTCGATCAAAGACATCACCATCAGGGACACCACCACTTCTACCTATACCCTTACCTACTCCATCACCACCTTTGCTTCTTCCCTCTACTGACTATAGAGCAGTTGTTTCCGAGGTTACATTACCGCCTCGGAAGAGGTTGTGTATTGCTTTAGGTCTGAGATTTGAGGTCGGTGAGAGTTCATCTGCTCCCACTACTAGACCTACTAGAGGCTTTAGAGCAGACTATGGATTTGTTGGCACTTTGGATGATGAGATTAGGAAAGACCCTAAGAGAGAGGTAGGTTATAGGATTATAGATACTTGGGATGAGATGGTTGAGGACATGCAGGGGACACCAGCAGCGACTGATGTGGCCAGATTGAATAAGAGGATGACACATTTTATCACGACTGTCAGACAGGACACTGATGAGATTTATGGAAGACTAGACAATATACAGGATGACAGATTATTGATCAGCAGTTAGCTTAACATGTTGCGTAGAGATAGACGCGCCCATGCTCGCACTGCTAGACTAATGGAGACTGAGGCCAGACTTTCTCGTGAGGCTTGGGTACAGTCGATGGATGCTAGTGATACCGCTTGTTCTAAGGTGAGAGCACCACAGACTACTATATTAGCACAACAGACCGAGATCGGGGAGTTGCGGGCAGCAGACCATAGGAGACAGACACAGCTCACAGAGGCACTGACACTAATGAGGACACTACAGACACAGGTGACAGCACTCCAGAGTCAGCAGGGACCCGCTAGCGGTCCAGCACGTCCTGAGATAACAGAGGAGGCCGGTAGTAGTTCTTAGATTTGGTTTTGTTT
This sequence comes from Tanacetum coccineum, assembly GCA_026074375.1. Classification (NCBI taxonomy): domain Eukaryota; kingdom Viridiplantae; phylum Streptophyta; class Magnoliopsida; order Asterales; family Asteraceae; genus Tanacetum; species Tanacetum coccineum. The sequence continues at coordinate 1,328 of BQNB010141781.1, read as the reverse complement.
TAGCTATGTTGTATAGCCTACTAAGTATTACGGGGTAACTCTCGGCTAGTAAGGCTTTAGGTTGTTTATATTTCATTTTGTAACCTAATGGTAGTGATCGTTTTGTAACCGAATCAGGTCATGTATGTTCCTAGATTATATATGGAAGGAATGTATTATGTCATTTCTGTAATCGAATTTATTATGAATGAATGTCGATTTAGCTACACCATTGTAAATTTCAATTCAGTTGTACATTTCACTGTGCGATGTGATCTCACTTTATTTATTGTGTAAATGCCATGTCATTGTTATGATTTTATGAAATCTAACGGGTATTATATTTTTTTATGATTGAAGAAAATGACACCAAAAAGAACCACCATATCAACACCAGCCATAACAACCACCGCTACTACTTTTGTGACTGATGAGCAACTTAAGAGACTGATCGACCAAGGCATTGCTGATGCATTGGTAGCACGTGACACTGACAGAAGCCGAAATGGTGAAGACAGTCATGATTCAGGCACGGGTGTAAGGAGGCAAGCTCCTCCTGCTCGTGAGTGCACTTACCCAGACTTCATGAAATGCAAACCCCTATACTTTAAGGGTACTGAAGGAGCTGTCGAGTTGACTTAGTGGTTTGAAAGGATGGAAACTGTGTTCCGCATAAGCAACTGCTCTGTGGAAAATCAAATCAAGTTTTCCACTTTTACTCTTCTTGGAAGTGCTCTAACGTGGTGGAACTCCCACGTTAAGACTGTTGGTCACGATGTTGCTTATGCAATGACGTGGAAAAAACTAAAAAAGAAGATGACCGACAAGTACTGCCCAAGGGGCGAGGTTAAGATACATGAGGGCGAGATGTGGATTTTGAAGGTTAAAGGTACCAACGTGGTAGGCTATAACCAACGATTTCAGGAACTGGCATTGATGTATGCTAGGATGTTTCCTGAAGAGTCAGATAAGATTGAGAAATATGTAGGTGGTTTTCTCGACATGATTCACGGAAGTGTAATGGCATCTAAGCCAAAAACCATGTAGGATGCAATTGAAATTGCAACTGAGCTGATGGACAAGAACATAAGGGGCACTGGGCAGGTCAGAAACCTACATGCTTTGAATGCGGAGCCCAGGGACATTTCAAGAGGGAGTGTCCAAAGCTAAAGAACAACAACCGCGATAACCAAGGTGGAAATGGCAATGCTCCAGCAAAAGTGTATACGGTAGGCGGTGCAGGGACAAACCCAGACTCAAATGTCATTACAGGTACGTTCCTTCTAAACAACCGCTATGCTTCTATCTTATTTGATACTGGTGCCGATAGGAGTTTTGTGTCTACTGCA
>BQNB010141779.1:2612-17223 GCA_026074375.1 Tanacetum coccineum | reverse complement strand
AGTATGAAGAATAACAATAAAAAAAGTAAAGTATGTAAAATGAGTCTTTTATGAAAGTACATTAAGCATTTATGAATTTTACCCTAAAGAAAAATTTCCGAAAACTATTAAAAATAAAAGCCCTAATTTTTATCTTTTTATAAAAGTTTAATTGAACTAATTAAAACTTAACCCTAATTATAAATGAAAACTTAATAAACTAATTGAAAACTTAACTAATGGATTAATAATGCAAAAAGGAAAAGGACTAACGGGGAAAAACACTTACTGACGGGGGGAACTAACTGGCAAACAACTAAGATCGAAAAGTTACACTTTCTACCCTGAGAATCTACCCCGATAACAAGCTAAGGCCCGAATTAAGGTGAAATTTGAAAAGTGCTTAATATGAAAAACTCAAAAAAGCAAAGTTGTAAAGGAATCTAGTGGGAACAAAATTAATAAAAGCTTCTAGGACTGAAAATCTCAAATAAGCTTAATAGGAGCTTATTTCTAAACTGATTACAGAAAGTGAGGTTTTGAACTTAATTTTACTTAAACAGCCATAAAATACTCAAATAAAGCTTAAATCTAAAAAGGAAAAGTGATCTAGAAAGCTTATGATGTGCTTAATCTAAAAATGCAAAGAAATTTAACCTAGAAGTGCTTTTAAACTACTGAAATTAAGCATGATTCGGGCAAACTCAGGAAATAAGCAAAGGAGCACAAAATCCACATGAGCTTAAAAGCTTAAAAAGCTAAACTAAACTCTAAAACTTAAAGGACAACTTAAACTACTTATAATCTATCTATATAAGCTAAAAAATCTAGACTTAAAAGCTGAATTAACAAATTTAAACCCTAAAGATTCTAAGTACTGTTTTTGGAATTTTCAGGTTTTTTATGACTTTTGACAGCAAATTAAGCTAAGACAATAAGCTAGAAAACAAAATTAAAGACTTAAACTATTTTAAGCTATATTAAAACTCAAGTCCTACTGAATTTGATAAGCTAAATCCTGAAATTACTGAACTTAAAACTAGGCTAAAGGTAGCAGTACTAACTGGTGTTAGTACTGCTAGTGTAAAACAAGAGTGCACTAAACCAAACACCCCTTTTAGATTATGACAGATTTGAGAAAAGCTTTTTAAGAGAAATCTAATGAACAAATACTAAATACCAGATAAAAACTAGCTTAAAACAAACTTAGCAATCATGATTAAACAACTGAATAAGTAAAATTCTAAGATCTTAACTAATTAAGCTAATATTTTTGGATTTTATGAGTTTTTATGACAGAAATTAGTAACTAATGATCTATAACTATTTAAGCAAAAACAGATGAAAACACATAACTAAATAGCACTAGAAGAGATATTTAAACACTAACAAGCAAAGAGAATAAGCAATTAAACAGATCTAAACATAGCAAGCAATAATATCATTATTTAAAACTAGAATTTAAAGGAAAATGAAAGAGAAACTTACAAACTCCTCTAGCTAAACAAGAGGAACCAATAAAGGCAGCTACAAGCTCTCTAGCTTATTGGATAAGCTAGAGTAAAGTCCTTGGGATCTCTTCCAAGTTAAGATCCCCTTCCAAAAGCTCAAATTTAGTAAGATCCATAATAGGTTTAACTGATTTAAGGTTTAGATAAGATTAATACTGAATTCAAACAGCTCTATTTCAGCTTATAGACTGAAAGAGCTTATTGTGAGCTTATATAAAAGAGATTTGAGAAGATTTAAAGTAAACACTGAATTTTATTAACTAGAAACCTTGATTACATTACTGAAAAGAGAATACAAAACGATTTTAAGGAAAATAAGCTAAAACAATTAAGCTAAAAATTTCAAATTAAGCTACTACTAAAAAAAACTACTCTCCATGTGTGTGAGAAAAGGCCTCTATTTATAGCACTTGAAAGAAGCTTCTAGGATCACTAGCCCTGCTCTTCAATCTTTCAATCTCTGCCATTCATTTCTTCAATCATTTGAGCTTCATTTGTGACCGTTTGATCAAGAAGTGGACACCTGAGGATTGCCAGCGTGTCATTCCATTGATGTGACGTTTGTGCTTCTTTTGTGAGTATTTTAGTACAAAAACCCACATTAATTTGTGCTTCTTTCATTGTTGACGTGGCTCTTCTTGAGAGAAGGTTAATGAATCCTTTGATAAAGACTGATTTATCCCTGCCATCTTGTAAGAGAGACCTTGAATTGTCTTCCGTACCCTTTAATTTTCATTTGCCCTTTGTTTTACCATGGTAGTGAAAACGGGGGAGACGATGAATAGTAAAAGAGGTTGGCGCCCTTTGTAGACAGTTAAAACTGTTGGAGTTTGGACTTTGCCCTCTTGGCAATTTCAGTCCCTTTCTTTGTGATTCCATTTCTAGTTATAAATAACTTTGGAAATTATCAAGATTGGTCCTTGTGGATGTTATAAAAGGATTTTAGCTAAGGTTTGGGCTGAGGCTTGGCTTCTTTGGCTTCTTTTTGAACTCTTCTGATTCTCGTGTCCGTGCTTGCTTGCTTTTGATTGTTTTCTTGTGATTTTTTACTTATCCGTACTTGCACACACAAAACATAAATACAAACATATTTTTGCTATTTTTGGTCTGTTTTAGGTTTAATTGGGTTATTTTAAGCATAAATAGATATGTGTATTCTACACTTATCAATTTTCTCATTAGTGATAATTTCATCGTCAAGATCGTAAAGAGGATTGGAGAAATATTTAAATTCATCCTTTTGAATTTCCTCTTCGGATAATGACTCATCATCACTAGAGAAATCGTCGTTAGAATCGAAAAGAGATTATCAAAAGTACGAAAAATGAGATTTCGGTGAATCTTCTTTATGGGCACATCCACAATACACTTTCACCATCGATATAAATCTGGCGTACATCCATTGTGGAAGGGAACATAGGTCCTTCAACACTAGACTGTGATTGTATTATGCCGATTCCCCGTGTTTATTAAAACCCCGTAATAGTGTCAAGATGCTCATCCTTCATTATGAGAGAGTCCGGAATAGGTAAGTCGGTGTAATGCGGAAGGCCCTAATTATAATAACATTCCCATTATTTTACTATTTTCATCAAAAATGAAAGGCATTCCCAAAGTTGTATGAACTTTTTAAATAAACCGTATTTTGATAATCATCATCACGAATCATCGTCAGAAATAACGCCGGACCTCACTTGGGATTGGAATAGATCTTTTAACACTAGACTCAAGTAACCTTTTGGTGAGTCAAAGTATGCTTATCCCCCATTTTTAATAGAGTTAACGGTTTCACAAACGGTTGAAAAAGGAATACTTTGGTAAAATAAGTGAAATTTCTTAAAGTCGGATCAATTCGTGATTTCCTTGAACGAATAGAAGCTTGAGGAATAGATTTTTCTTCGATATTTAAGCACTCTTGACTTTTACGTTTAGCTTCTAACTCAGCGGCCTCCTTTTCTTTGGCAATCCGTTTCTCATCCTGAACTTTAATCAATTTTCGCAATATTTGCATCGTTTCCTCATGTACTCGATTTAGCTCTTCGTTTTGCCGACAAATCTCAATTCCACGTTCTTGCGTCCTTTGAATGATTTTATCTATTTCTTCGGAGGGTTGAGTACAATGATAAACCATAGATATCCCACGCAATATTCGCAAATTGGCTTCATCAATATCGCACCCATAATTATGTACATTGGAAACTGTCGTGTGGACCCTCCACATTTACAACAAATATTTGACAATCAGTTTGTAAATCAATGTTCATAATTTTCACTAAAATTTGATTGTTACAACGGTTCCGTTCAAATTAAACGGGACTAGTGATGGACAATTCAAACCGTCGTAATGAGTGTGTTACCACAATTATTACAAAAATATGACGAATAATTGTTTGAAGTGAGTTCGGAAAAATTCGGAGAGTTGTCGAAAAAATTCGGAGTCGGATTACAATTAGGACAAACTCCGTCGTTAAGGTAAAAACCGCACATCTCACAAGTCGAACACGGGCATTGTGGGAATTCGTTTGTCCTTCCACAATTATAACACGGATTAAGCCCGAATGTAGACATCAAGAATTAAACAATTAGAGGGTCAAAGAAAAGAATTAAACGGATAAGAGGATAAAGGAGAATATTTTTAGTTTTTGAAAATGATACATAAAAATAAGAAGAAAAATATTATTTTTTTTTGAATTTTTTTTTTTTTAACAATTTATTTTAAACGGATACACGAAAGACAACTTAAAACCAAATAATCAACTTACTTCACGGTAGCTCTCAAAAATTGCTTTTCAAGGTGAGCCGTACTTCGTAAGTGACACAAATGGCAAGTTTTTGAATCTTTGGTTCGATTTGGGAACTTTTCAAGTTCACCGGAACTTATTTATGATAATACCTCAATTGAAGGTATTATTTGTTGGTGTTCTTTTACCAACTTTGTTTATTTATTTATTTTTTTTAAAGGACAATTTTTATATTTTTGATTTTTTTTTTGATTTTTTTTTTTATATAGAAATAAAAATATTTTTGGATTTTTATATTTTTATAAGAACGAAAATAAACTTCCCGAAGAAAGGATCTTCAAGGCTCAAACACGAACAATCCCGTAAAAATCGTTACACCTCTCCCCGGCAGCGGCGCCAAAAATTGATCAAGTCCGAACTACACGTATATAAATATATATAATATATAAATACGTAATAATAAGGATAGGCCAATAATAGTATAGTGAGTATTTTCCGTCGGGTTCTAGAAAATCGCTTTTAACCAAAGCAATTATCAAAAACCTCCCGGGTCGTTTCCTCGGCGAGAAGTGAATGGAAATCTACGTTCAAGTTGTAAATCGAGCTTGATTATCACTTAAGTTTTTGGGTTTGGTTTTCTAAATCTACTAAAAGGGAAAGCATATAAAAGGGAAACTAAACTTTTGGATTTAAACTATTTTTTAAACTAATATTAATTTTAAGATTAAAAACTACAAGATTATACTAAGATTGATCTAAAGGAAATAAATGACGAAAATGCTTGCTAAGTGACGTGAAATGTTCATTAAGTGCGGGTTTAAGGTTTAACGAATTAAAATCCTTCGAAAACAAATTTCAAGAAATTTAAATGACAAATAAAGTAAAGTAAAGTAAAGTAAAGTAATTTAAATGACAAGTATTTAAATTGTATTAAAAGTAAATGACGGTATGAAAATTGGAAAATTCTAATGACTATTAATTTTTTAAACCTTTTTAAACCCGCACTTAAATTCCAAATCACTAATCACTTAGCAAACACTAATGAACTACTCACTAATCATAACAAATAAACTAGCAACAATCATAAGATCAAACATAAATATTTTTAGCTAATAATTCTAAACTACTAGTATTAAAAAGGGAAAAAGGGTAACCGAATGAAGAACCGCAATGATATAAAACCACCCGATCTTACAAACTTAAATAAAACAAAATAAGTTTATCACTTTAAAGCTTTCTACTTTACTAATAACTAATAAAGGTGTCAACTTTATCACTAATTATTTTAATTTAAAAAACTATAATAGAATAAAACCCTTATTTATTTATCAACCTTTATAAGACCCTTTTAAAGCTCCGGCCTTAGATGTAGAATGATGAATAAGAAATAAGGACATGAAAGTTAGACAAATAAGCTAATAAAAAGATAAAAACTTTAGATCTAAATCTACCCGAAACTAAGGTGTTCAATCAAATGAACTCGGATCGGGTATATTTAAGGATTTAGATCTAAGAAAAATAAGCTAGAAAAAAAACTAAATTTATGCTAAAAATAAGCTAGAAATATAAGATCTATTATTTTTAGATCTATCCCCCGAAAACTAGTTGTTTCAATCAAGTGAACAAGAGACGGGTATATTTAAGGATTAGATCTAAAAACAATAAGCTAGAAAAACAAGCACTCAAAAATAAGCTAAAATAAGCTCACTCGAAAAGCTCTAAATCAAAAACAATATAAAATAAGCTAGTCTAAATAAGCTATTGAAGAAACTTATTAGAATATAAGCTTAAGAGATCGGATCCAAAAATAAGCTATAAGCATGAGCTTATTTGAAAATAAGTAAAAGAAAAGAAAGAGTAGAAGAAGAATAAGCATAAAAAGAAAATAAGCATCAATTAATAATAAGCATTAAATAAAAACCAACCATAAATATCTTCATTAATAAGCTCCAAAAATCTTGATTACAATAAGCTAAATAAGCTTTTAAAAGCTTTTACAATAAGCTAAATACTAAATTACACTACTCTTAAAAACTAACCTACACTACTAATTTTATATCTAATTTTCTCTAAAATCTAACACTACCCAAATGAGTGATGCGTGTTATTTTATAGCCCCAAGTGGGTAGGGGAGGCAATTTCGTCCTTTCACGCTTCATTCCAAATTATCATTGTGGATCTAGGGGTATTTTCGATTATTTTGCTACTCTACCCAACCGCCTCATTTATGCACATGATTTGGCACACGCCTACATCGTTAAACTTGGGGGGGGGGGGGGAACTGCTACTGTCCTCGGACTGACACAAGCGTGCACGTGTCACCTTGATTGGTTCCAGACGTCACCTGAACGTACCTCCGTTACTGACGGTGGTACTGACACTCGGGACTGTACAGGACTCGGACTGACACTCTGCCACCTCGTACCTCGTACCTGCACATCTGACACCAATCATTAGAAGCGCCACGTGTCACCCTCTAAGGGGTGCCACGTGGCATTTTCACTGTTCACCCACCGTTGGTCAACCGCCGGTCAACCGCCGCCGGACCACCGGTCAACGGGTGGTCAAAACGTCGGTGGTCACGGCGGTTAACACGTCCGGACCACCGCCGGGAGACCACCGCGGGACCACTGAGTCCACGAGTGGCGGACCACGTGAACACCGCCGGACCACCGGTCAACGGTGGTTGACGGTAAGTCAACTGGTGGGCCGGGTCGGGTATTGGGCCGGGTCCGGGTCGGGTCTGGATCGGGTCCGGGTCGGGTCGACACGTGGCATCACCAGAGTGGGCCACGTGTCACAAGAGGGAAAATCCTCCCCCCAGGCAAGCCTGGGGTTCGAACACTCGACCTCTTGTATAAGAGCACAATGCTCTAGCCGGTGGGCTAGTGCATAGCTTTAATATATATATGTAAAGTTTAATATATAACCCTATTTTTACTTGGTTTGGTCATTTATAACTAAAGGTTCAAACAGGGACGAAAAAGGTTCAAAATAAAAAGGTTTAAATATAAAAGGCCGGTACCGTTGGACTCGTTTTTTCGTGCTCTTTCCAATGGTGTGATCGAGGAATTTTCACGACTTCGTTTGGACCTCGATAAATGTGAAAACGTCGTCGAAAGTCACCCGAAAATTACCGTTTTTGCTTCGTTTTCAATCCTTTTTACCTGTAAGACATAAAAACACAATACAAACATATTTGCAACATAATTATCTATATTTTAGTGTTTTTAGTCCTTTTATAGTGTTTTACGGGGTACAAAATATGTATATTTTGGCCAATATCAATTACCTCCACTAAAGAAGTGCCTCTTAAGGAAACCACTATAACATAGTAATCACACAATCCGTAGCACTTAAGGTATATAGTAGAAACTCAAAAGCATCAAGATCTGTAGGGTCAAGTAGCAAGGCTAATATTGTAGAATCTGAGACTTTTAACACTAAGGAACCCAAAAAATCTTGGGGATCTACTATTTTTGATGTTCCATCTTCTTCTCTTATCGATTGTAGGTTGTCCAAAATTGTTCTGTGGTATTTGAACTCCGGATGCTCCAAGCATATGGCTGAAAATTGCTCTCAACTCATCAACTTCGTTAGTAAATTTTTGGGTACCGTCAGATTTAGGAATGATCATATTGCTAAGATAATGGGTTATGGAGACTATCAATGGGAAATGTTATAATTTCTTGGGTTTACTTTGTTGACGGATTAGGTCATAACTTATTCTCCGTGGGAAAATTTTGTGATTCCGATCTCGAAGTAGCTTTTCGTAAACACACCTGCTTCATTCGTGACTTAGAAGGTGTTGATCTATTCAAGGGATCCAGGGGTTCAAACTTATACACCTTATCTATAGACAATTTGTTGCTATCCTCTCTTATATGTCTCTTGTCTAACGCCTTAAAGACCAAGTCTTGGTTGTGGCATCGAAGATTATCTCATTTAAACTTTTATTATATCACTTCTCTTACCAAACAAGGTCTTGTCTGGGGACTTCCAAAACTAAAGTATTAGAAGGATCACTTGTTCTCTGCCTGTGCTCTTGGTAAAAGCAAGAAACACTCCCACAAACCTAAAGCTGAAGATTCCATTCAAGAATAATTCTATCTACTGCATATGGATCTTTGCGGGACAATAAGGATTCAAAATATCAATGGGAGAAAATATATACTGGTTATCGTTGATGATTATTCTCGATTTACATGGGTGAAATTTTTACGATCGAAGGATGAAGTTCTAAATTTCATGATTAAATTCCTTAAAATGATTCAAGTTCGTCTGAATGCAACTGTTCGTAACATCGAGACTGATAATGGCACTGAATTCGTCAATCAGACACTAAAAGCTTACTATGAAAAAGTCGAAATCTCACATCAAACATCAGTTGCTTGCTCTCCATAACAGAACGACGTTGTCGAAAGATGGAATCATACTTTAATGGAAGCTGCTCGCACAATGTTGATCTTTTCAAAGGATTCGTTATTTCTCTGGGCAGAAGCAGTCGCGACAGCTTGCTTTACTCAAAATCGATCATTAATCCAAAAACGTCACAACAAAACACCATATGAAATTCTCCATGATAGAAAACCTGACTTATCCTATCTTCATGTCTTTGGTGCTCTCTGCTATCCTACTAATGACGGTGAAGACCTTGGTAAGTTAAAACCTAAAGTTGATATAGGAATTTTTGTTGGTTACGCTCCCACAAAGAAAGCATTCTAAATCTACAACAAAAGGACCCGGATGATTATTGAAACTATTCATGTTGATTTTGATAAGTTAATAGTAATGGCTTCTGAATAATTCAGTTCGGGACCCGGGCCTAATCTTTTAACTCATGGAACAATCAGTCCAGGACTCGTACAAAACATTCCTTCTTTAACTTCGTATGTCCCACTAACAAAGAACGACTAGGAAATATTGTTTCAGCCGATGTTTGATGAGTACCTTAATCCTCCACCATGTGTTGATCTTCAAGGTCCTGGCGTCATTGCTCCAGAACCTGTTGTTTCAACCGGTTCACCTTCCTCAACTACAATTGATCAAAATGCACCATCTATAAGTACCTCACAAACAAATCAAAAAACACCATCTCTAGTTATTCCTCTCGGTGTTGAAGAAGCTAACCATGATATTGAAGTTGCACACATGGATAATAATCCCTATGTTGATTTTCCAATTCTAGAACGAAGTTCTAAAGAATCCTCTACTTAAGTTATTATTCCAAACAATGTGCACTCACTCAACCAACCACCCGAACACATCAATAAATAGACCAAAGATCACCCGATTGATAATGTGATTGGTGATCTTTCTAGATCGGTTTCCACTCGACATCAACTACAATATGAAGCCATATTCTGCTATTTTTATGCTTTCCTTTCTTCCGTTGAACCCAAGAGTTATAAAGAAGCATTGACGGAATCCTCTTGGATTGAAACCATGCAAGAAGAACTCAATGAGTTTGAACGTCTTGAAGTTTAGGAGCTAGTACCTCATCTGGATCGTGTTGTGATTATTACCTTGAAGTGGATATGCAAGGTGAACTTAGACGAACTGGGAGGTGTTGAAAAATAAGGCTCATTTGGTAGCCAGGGGATATCGTCAGGAAGAAGGCATAGACTTTAAGGAATCTTTTGCTCCAGTTGCACGACTCGAGGCCATCCGTATCTTTATTGCATTCGCTAATCATATGAACATGGTCATCTACCAAATGGATGTGAAGACCGCGTTTTTGAATGGCATAGTGCGTGAGGAGGTCTACGTTAGTCAACCGGACGAGTTTGTAGATCCAGAGAATCCCAACCATGTGTACAAGCTTAAGAAAGCCCTTTACGGTTTGAAACAAGCTCCACGGGCTTAGTATGATTTGCTCTCATCGTTTTTACTCTCCCAGAAGTTCTCAAAAGGCACCGCTGATCCTACATTATTCATCAGGAGAGAAGGCAAAGACATATTACAGGTACAAATTTATGTCGATGATATTAATTTTGCCTCCACTAAACCTGATCTTTGTGAATCATTTTCTAAAATCGTGTGTTCAAAATTCAAGATGTCGATGATGGGCAAACTATCATTTTTCTCAGGACTTCAGATTTCTCAGAGTCCTAGAGGCATCTTTTTAAACCAATCCAAATATGCTCTTTAATCACTTAAAAAGTATGGTATGAAAACCTATGACCCAGTGGATACTCCAATGGTGGAGAAATCCAAACTGGACGAAGATCCACAAGGGAAAGTCGTTGTTCCTACACGTTATCGTGGAATGATTGGCACCTTTATGTATCTCAGACCTTGTATTTTCTGTGTGTATGTGTGCCCGGTATCAGGCAAAGCTGATAGTAGTAAATTCAACCCTTTAATTATATAAATATATATAATAAATATATGAATATAAGGATTTAAATCAACGATAAGTATTCTAAGAGGCTTTTAAAAGATTCGCTTTGAACCAAAGCAAAATCCAAATCATGTATACGTTCATGATCGCGTTTTTGAATGGATTAAGATTTTTGGATTGGTTTTCCTATTTCTATAATTAAAATGCAAAAACGAATAAAGAAAACCTAAAAATGAAAGCAAGTAGGTGATTTAAACCTAAAAACGAGAACGAGATCCTAAACCCGTTCTTTAAAAAAGAAAATTATGAAATTTTAACTCTACGAACGCAAATTTAATTTTCCTAGGTTCTAAATGATAAAAGAAAATTTTCTAAAAAAGAATTAGATTTTTTTGACTTTTTTATAATTTATTATGAATTAAAAACGATTTTACTGAAATTAAATGATTAAAAATACTAAACTAATTATAAAAATTCTGAAAAAATTAGCAAAAGTGCATTAAACAGTTAAGATCCTAAGAAAAATAAAAAGGTGGAAACAACTTATCGAAATAAGCTGTTAAAAAGCAAAAACAGCTTATAAGCTAAACTAACTAAAAAGGTGATAAAAGAATAAAGCATGCAAAAGAAAACGGAAAAGACCCAAGGGCGCTAGTGGTGTTGTGTGTTGTGTTAAAAACGTTTGGTGAGTGGGGTTGAGGTCCCGAGTTCGAGCCCTGCTCACTTGGGGCTTCCCCTACTCCCAAATGTTTTTATTTGCCATTTTTTTACAACTTTTTAAATAAGCAAAAAAATAAGCAACTTTTGTGAAGACAAAATTTTAATAACTTAAAAATAAGCTAAAAATGTGACAGATTACTAAACTTAGACTAAAAGGCTAAATGGCTAAACTGTTAAGCTATTTTAAAACTCAATAAGCAGTTACAAAGCATAAATAAGCTAAAACATACTACACTACACCTAATAAGCACTAGGGAACATGAATAAGCAAAGAAAATAATCTAAACTAAGTTTAATATGACAGAAATCCTCAAAAATCTTTTAAACTAAAACTTTCTAAGCTAAAAGTGCAAATAAGCAAATGAAAAAGAAAGATAAGCAAAAAACAGATGCAATCCTATACCTAATAAGCAAGTCTAACTAAAATAAGCAAGTAATATAAGCTGAAAAGCAAGAAAAAGCAGATAAGCAAAGTGGGCTAAAACTGTCAAGCAAACAGCCTATGAGGGCACTTTTGGGCTTATTTTTAAGCCCTTTTGTGGAACCTTATGGCTATAAGGGCTATATGAGCTTAAAGCTTGGCTTATAGGCTACAATTATCAGCAAAGAAAATAAAGTTTGAAAATCAATTAAGCCATTAAAAAGCCAGATTAAAATAGCTGATTCAGACAATATGCATTTTTTGGTTTTTTTAGTTTTAAAAGGGCTAAATGCAGTCCTACTAATAAGCTAGAAAATAAGCTTTAAAATCTAAACTAAGCTAAAACAGATAAAAGTCACCAACTAATGAGCTTATGCTCTTAAGCTCAAACCCTAAGACTAACTAAAACTTATCTAAATTTGAAAATGAAAAATGGCTTTTAAAGCTATAAAATTGACTTGATAGGTTTTGACTAAAACAAAGGTAAATTAAAAAGACTCTTATCTACTGACTTTGACACTTAAAAGCAACTAAAAAACAACACTTAAAAGATGGTTTTGTAAGCTTAATCAAATAAGCACTTTAGAACTATTCTGTCACCACAGTTTCAAAGTAACTTATAGAAAAAACTTAAAAACATTCTTTCAAACTTAAAATCTTTTGAAAACTGATTAAAATCAACTTAAAAAGGTTTGTACAAATTGGCCAAGTGACCCAAAAGTATTTTAAACAAATTTGACCCACTTTGGGTCTTAAACCAAACACCCCTTTAAGTTTTGGAAATCAAATTTGAAACTGATTTGAAGAGTTTTAAGCTAAGAACCTTAAAGACAGTTAACAAGCATTCAATGTTAAGCAAAAATAAGCAATAAACTCACATAAATAAGCACTCAATTAAGCAAACAAAGAATGAGCAGTTTAAAGGCAAAAATGGACAGTTTTGAAGAAAAGCTTAAACAAAATACATAAAAGCAATAAACAAGCATGAAAAGGCAACAAACAACATAAATAAGCAAGAATAAGTAGGAAATAAGCAATAATAAGTAGATGAACAGTAAATAAGCAAAATTGGAAAATGGAAACTTACAAAGCCCTTGCTCAAAACAGGGTGAATAAAAGTAATCTACAAGCTCTAGCTTGTCAAAGACAAGCTAGTGTAGTCTATAAGCTCTTCCCAAGCTAGCTTATCTTCCAAAATGCTGAGGTACTTTTAGGGGTGAGTCTTTTTTGTGAATTTTTTTTGATTTTTAGACAGGAAATTAAGCAGACTTTTATATAATCTTTTAATGACTTAAAAGCTTATATAAGAGCTTAACAAACAATATTTAAAAGACAAATTAACTTAAATGACAATATTTAAAGATATCTTAAAATTTGCATTAACTTAAAATAAGAGATTACAATGTTGAAAAATTAAATGACAGTAATTAAAAGACAAGTAATTAAGTTGCAATATTAAAAATGGACAAACTTTGTTAATACAATAATGGACTTAACAAAAATTCGACAAAATACAAATAAGCTACACTAGTCCTATTTATATTAAAAGCTCTTCAAGTCTTCAATTGTGCTTGTTTTGTGAGTGAATCAGCAGCTGTGTTTGTTGTGTGAGGTAGTCCAAAAGCAAATCTCAGCCTTCCATTCATCTTGGAGCCCAAGGTGATGATCACAGCCCTTTATTTCTATGTCTTATTCATCAACCAATAGGGTTTTGAGAGATTGCCAAGGTGGATATGGAGTGTAGTGAGGTGGGGTGAGTAGTTTGAGAGTGATGGTTTTGGCTGGTGGTACAGTAAACGAGGGATAGTGACAGGGATGGTTAAACAGTAATATGGGCGGGAAAAAGGTTTTGGTTAAGCAGGGTACAAGTTTGAGGAAATGGCACATTTGGCCCCTGACTTTGTTATATGTGATTTCATGGGTAGTCCTTTGTGGTGTAAAGTATAAAGGATTTGGAAATTTTAGCCCCTAAGGTTATATATCTTTATTTCATGAGTGGTCCTTGTGGTGAAATAAAACTAACATCCATTGTTGGCTGTTAAGTTTGGTTTGGGCTTTGTAAATGGGACATGTAATATGGAAAGGGGTTTTTTTAGCCTTTTATGGTATAAGGCTTATTAAGCCTTAGTATAAATGACTTAATGGGCTGCCCCGGCCTATTAGATGTGTGTGGGTGGGCCCATTAAGTGTTTCTTTGATTTTGGCTTCGACTTTGACTGTTGACTTTTCGGGGTTGACTTTGACTTTGACTTTTTGACTTTTCACGCTTTTCCATTCCGTGCTCGGTTTTGTCCGTTTTGGCTTGATTTTTCGTCCTTTTGTTGGATATCTGTTTCCTTCACAATATAAATGAAAACATACAAATACAATGTATTTTTGGTACGTTTTTGGTTGTTTAAGTCCGGTTTTAATGGAAAATAGTATGTGTAATTAAGCACATACCAAAATCCCCCATACTAAAATATTGCCGTGTCCTCACGCAATGCTATAAGTAAACACTTAAGAAACCAAGAATCTTAATCCCTCTCGACTAATTACCTTGAAAGTAGCTAAGTGTTCATCAAGGGGAATTAAAGAATCAAGAGTTTAGAAAAGCCCCGTTTTGACCATTTTTTATATTTACACTAACTTCCACTAATATTTTTGTATTTTTCCTTTTTCATTTTCTCAACTAACTAACATGTTTGACTTTCATTATTTTATAACTTTTAGGGATCATAGAACAAGAAACATTTCAATCCTAAAATGCCCCAAAAAGGATAAATTCATCGTCCCCGACTTTTCACTTATTCCAAACCAAGCTTAAAATGAAATCACCGTTAAATATAAGTTAAGATGCTAACACTACTCATATTTATAACTTGTAAACTTTTCACTCCCGACAATTATTATATAT
>BQNB010141778.1:0-11191 GCA_026074375.1 Tanacetum coccineum | reverse complement strand
ATACGGCAGGTGCGTTTGTTAAACCAAACGGCATAACTTGAAATTCATAATGGCCATAACGGGTCCTGAAAGCGGTTTTTGGAATGTGTTCTTCTCGAACCCTCAGTTGGTGATAACCTAACCTTAGGTCGATCTTCGAGTAGACACTCGATCCTTAGAGCTGATCAAATAAATCATCAATTCTTAGGAGTGGATAACGGTTCTTCACCGTTAGTTTATTCAATTCCCGGTAATCAATGCACATCCGGAATGACCCGTCTTTTTTCTTGACAAACAAGACCGGAGTCAGACAGTTCTTTTAGTTGCTCCGATAACTCTTTCATTTCCGAAGGTGCCAATCGATAAGGCGCCCGAGCTACGGGTGCGGCACCAGGTACCAAATCGATTTGGAATTCCACTTGTCGAGTTGGAGGAAGACCCGACAAGTCCTCAGGAAATACATCGGGAAAATCTCGAACAATTGGTACGTCTTCGAGTCGCTTCTCCTTCGACTTGTCTTCCGCCTTCTTCGTAGTAACATGTGCCAAAAAGATAGGAAATCATTTTTGAATGTACTTCTGCGTCTTAGTGCACGAAATGATGTTCAATCGTGTCACATTTCCCTGATTACTTCCGTCACCATGTACGATTAAGGTTTCATTTCCCCAGGGAATGCGAACAATCTTCTCGGACACACGATGACCGCTTGGTACTTCACCAACCAATCCATACCGATTATCGCATCGAAACTACCAAGTTCTATAGGCATTAAGTTTATGTTGAATGGATGGTTCAAGAGATTTAATGTGCAACCCTCAAGGATAGTGTTTAACCCAATTATCCTCCCGTCAGCTAGTTCGACATCATAATAGTGATGTAATGTAGATGGCATGATATCCATTTGGGAACTAAATGCAGTAGACACAAAGCTCCTATCGGCACCAGTATCAAACAAAACAGAAGCATAGCAGTTGTTTAGAAGGAACATACCCATCACGACGTTGGAGTCTGGGTTAGTCCTCGCACGTCCCACCGCATACACTTTTGCTGGAGTAGTGTCCTTCCCATCTTGATTACCATGGTTGCCTTTGTTGTTCTTCAGCTTTGGACATTCCTTCTTGAAGTGTCCTTGAATTCCGCACTCAAAACAAGTAGGTCTCTGACTCGATCCGGTACCCTTCTGGTTGTTAGTGTTGTTGGCATTTCCCGTACTCCTACAGTTACGGGCGATGTGGCCAAATTTGTTTCATTTGTAGCACTTTGGAGCACACGGACCGTCATGGTGGTAATTGCATTTTGAGCATAGGGGTCTAGATCCCCCATATTGTTTCTTATCACCCGATCCAGCAGTGTATGCCCTGCCGGTGTTTTGCCTCTTATTTTGTTGTTGTTGATTCTGATTGTTTCGGGAAGTGTTTTTAAACTTCCTCTTGTTTTCAGCTTGTCTTTCAGCAATGGTACTGACTCTCTTGTCGATTAGTTCTGTGGCCATTTCAACAGCCTCTTGCATGGTTTTTGGCTTTGAAGCTACAATGTTTCCATGGATCATGTCGGGCAATCCACCGACATACCTTTCAATTTTGTTTGACTCCTCAGGGAACATCCTAACACACAGCAGTGCTAGATCTTGGAAACGTTGGTTGTACCTAACCACATCAGTACCTATCACTTTCAAGTTCCATAATTCAGCCTTGAGCTTTTTCATCTCGTTTCTTGAAATGAAACATTTTTATAGGTTTTATTACATTGATGACTAGGTGTGCACCAGAATAAATATGTCTAACATCAAAAAATTCCTTTATTTCTTTATACGTTATGGATCAATAACCATATGATTTTATCATCGCAAGCTGACCTACTTTCTTTCGGTTCTCTTCGTTAACCTTCTTCTACCTAGCTTTGTTTATCCTGCAATGCAAAAAATGAGAGAAACATATCACTAAAGCTTCTTGATAAAAATATTTCAAAGCTTAAATCTTTGAACCAAAGTTTTAAACCTTGAACCCTTTTTTTTATACTAAGAACAAATCTTTGCAGTTATCGTAGAAAATGAGTGTACATTTAAGAGTTCTGTAAATCTTATACAAAATAAGGGGAAAAATATAATTTAACACAAAATAAAGACAAATAGAAATAAATAGTATTAATATTTATATTGTAAGCATGTCGGTTAGATCATAATCGGGAGGGGTATATTTTTCAAGAGCTTAGTGTTATGAGCAGGATCAACATATCACTAAGTTTTGATAAAAGGCAGGGGGTATTCCTTTGTTTCTTTCGTGAACCTTAATGTAGTAAACATATTAAAAATATCAATTAAGCCTACTCACTAAAGCTCTTGTATGCATGGTCGAATGCATGTGGGCAACCGCCAATGCAACATTTTATATGTTAATTACATTATGACACAGGTCACCCTAGCATTAAATTATGTAACACAAACTAATCATGTAGTTTACTTTATATGTTATGGAAAAAATCATACGATATATCATCGCAAACTCACCTACTTTCTTCCGGTTCCTCCCGTTAACCTTCTTTACTACATCAGCTAAGATTATCCTGCAATGCAAAAAAAGAACAGAGAAAACATATCAATAAGCTTTTGATTAAAAAAAAACATTTCAAAGCTAAATCTTTGAAAACAATGTTATAAACCTTGAACCTTTTTGTGTGTTATACTAAGAAACAAATCTTTGCAGTTCTCGAGCAAATGGAAACATTTAAGAGTTTAAATCTTTAATACAAAATAAGGGACAAATCTAATTAACACAAAATATGGGACAAAATAGAAAAAAATATTATACATAATTCAGTTGTAGCATGTTGGTTGGATCAAATCAGGCTCGGAGTATACTCTTTTATCAAGAGCTTTGTGATATGAGCGTAACATATCATAATAGCTTCTTGATAATTGGAGGGGTATACTTTTTTCTTACGTGAATTAATAGAAAACATATTAAAAATATCAAATTAAGCCTATCACTAAAGCTCTTGTATGACATGTCGAATGCAAATGGGCAAATTTTATATGTTTATTACATTATGACAGTGTCACCAGCATAAATATGTAACACAAAAATCATTATTTCTTTATATGTTATGGAAAAATCATACGATATATCATCGCAAGCTCACCTACTTTCTTTCAGTTCCTCTCGTTAACCTTCTTTACTAACTCAGCTAAGCTTATCCTGCAATGCAAAAAATGAGAGAAACATATCACTAAAGCTTCTTGATAAAAATATTTCAAAGCTTAAATCTTTGAACCAAAGTTTTAAACCTTGAACCCTTTTTTTATACTAAGAACAAATCTTTGCAGTTAGAGCAAATGAAAACATTTAAGAGTTTAAATCTTTAATACAAAATAAGGGACAAATCTAATTAACACAAAATAAGGGACAAAATAGAAAAAAAATATTATACATAATTCAGTTGTAGCATGTTGGTTGGATCAAATCAGGAGGGGTATACTTTTATCAAGAAGCTTTAGTGATATGAGAGAAACATATCACTAAAGCTTCTTGATAAAAGGAGGGGTATACTTTTTTCTTACGTGAATTAATAGAAAACATATTAAAAATATCAAATTAAGCCTATCACTAAAGCTCTTGTATGACATGTCGAATGCAAGTGGGCAACAGAAATGCAACATTTTATATGTTTATTACATTATGACAGTGTCACCAGCATAAATATGTAACACAAAAATCATTATTTCTTTATATGTTATGGAAAAAATCATACGATATATCATCGCAAACTCACCTACTTTCTTCCGGTTCCTCCCGTTAACCTTCTTTACTACATCAGCTAAGATTATCCTGCAATGCAAAAAAAGAGAGAAACATATCACTAAAGCTTCTTGATAAAAACATTTCAAAGCTTAAATCTTTGAAACAAAGTTATAAACCTTGAACCATTTTTTTTATATAAGATCTAATTATTTGCAGTTAGAGCAATGAAAACATTTAAGGAGTTTACATCTTTGAATACAAATAATAAGGGACAAATCTAATTAACCACAAATGGATGGGACAAAAGATAGAATAAAATCTATGTTATTCATAATTCAGTTGTAGCATGTTGGTTGAATCAAATCAGGAGGGGTATACTTTTATCAAGAAGCTTTAG
The DNA here is from genome assembly GCA_026074375.1 of Tanacetum coccineum. NCBI lineage: Eukaryota > Viridiplantae > Streptophyta > Magnoliopsida > Asterales > Asteraceae > Tanacetum > Tanacetum coccineum. Next base: position 7,078 of record BQNB010141778.1, on the reverse strand, counting down.
TGATTTGAGAGAAACATATCACTAAAGCTTCTTGATAAAAGGAGGGTTATACTTTTTTCTTACGTGAATTAATAGAAAACGTATTAAAAATACTGAATTAAGCCTAACCCAATTCATCACTTTTTTGAGATCATGTAATACTAAGTATCGTAATCAAACAATTATTTTTAAAACACACTGCCAAACACCCTTTAATAACAAATGCTAAAATGTGTTATATTGGATATATTATCAAGAAAAATCTCAAAGGGAATGATATTGTGTAAATGCATACCTTGTGTGTTCGAAAACTGGATCATTCACTGTCAGTTGTTTCTTTATAAACTGAAACAATACACATGTATGAATTAACTATCTAATTTGGCTATTAAAAAAACAATAATGAAGGATATCAATACAATTGAAACTTATCTAATATATTGTGTAGACATCATTGAATCAGTGGTGTGTGCGCGTTTCTATGTGTGTTTTTTTAGGGATCTTAATTTTTTTGAATGTTGAAACCTCATATTTGTAAAGATTTTTATCTAATATTATTAAATATAATTTTTTCTTTATTTATATAATATATTTTTTTTTTTTTATATTTTTTTTCATTCAGTTTGAATGTGTGTTATATCAAAAGAATTGTTTTTGCAGTAGCGTGGAAAATCTGCATTGTTGAATGAATGACAGTTAAGTTGTTTTTAAGATACATTTGACTGTAGTAAATTGTTTCCTAAATTTCATGAAATTTAAAAAGTTAGTTCCTAAAAAAAACTAAATTGTGAGCATTTCAAAATAAATTCCATAAATAGCTGGAAGATATTATTTTGATTTTGAATTCAGAATTACTCGCAAAAACAATGCCTTTTAGGAATTCAAAGTAACACGTTTTTTAAACTTAAACCTTATCTATTTTGTTTTTTAAAAACATTCCACAACTACCATTGTGGTCTAGTGGTAGATGCATATGTTGTGGATTCATTGATCAGGGTTCAAATCTTGTCAAAGCCTTTTTAGCATCAATTTATTTCTAGGATTTCTACTCATGCACACGTGGCAAAAGGTGGCTTTCTTGGCTGCCTATATGGATCAAAAATGCTTAGGTGGCTTTAAAAGATGGTGACGTGGATTAAATTGTGGGTGAGGTGACATTGTTGGTGATTATGTGGCATGAGGTGGCATTTATGTATCCTGTTATATATTATGTAAGATAAGATAGACGATGTTATACGTATACGAACAACTCATGTTTTTACTATATGCATTTAATAATGACTCATTGTTATTCCATTTTATAAGCTTGTCACATGCGTACACGGGTTTTAATATTAAATACGGCTTAATTATTATTAACACACAACGATTTAATTGGCAAACATAGAGATTAGCATTCTTTGGTTAATATTGTAGGAAACATTTATTATAACTGTTACAATTGTTTAAATTAAGAGAAACTCGCATTCACAATGATTGAAATAATAGTAAGCAAGATCTTCAATGTGCACATACCAAAAAATAACAACACTTGCAAATTAAACACTTAGTTAAATTTAAATTTCTAAACCCCGTGTGTGCATGGGAATTAAAACTAGTTTGTTTTATAGATAAAATATCCCGATGTTCAAAATAAACTAGATTATCAAAAATAATATATGAAGACAATATTTAATCTCAAAAAAGTCATCTTATCTCATACATAATACGAATACATGAAATAACTCATCATAAATATCATATTGTTCTATATGTATAATAGGTTAAGAATGTTTAAAAAAACAAGAAAGAATTGTGCGCGCGCGTTGCGACGGAGCTATTTTTATTTGCTTTTGGAAGATAATTGGTAGTTAAATAATCGAGCATTGGTAATGAGGATGTACCCAATTAGTGATTTCATTATTTTTTACATAAACATTAGGGTATTTTTTTTAAATTATAATGTAGGTTAACGGTGTGTTCTGGAAGTTTTTTTCTTAGTAAAATACAATATTTTTTTTTAATTATATGCAAGTCTATAGCATATCAATATTTGCCTCGTTTTGTTCGTGATCAAGAGGCCTTTATGTCGGTATAATTTTCATTTAAAAGATGCCACGTATTTGTTCGAGTAAATTGCATAAATCGTCCTAAAAGTTTGGCTAAATTGCATGTTTCGTCCCAAACGTCGCGAAAGTGCAAGGACCGTCCTTGTGGGAAACATTTGTTGCAAGTATCGTCCCTGTGAGGAAACATTTGAGGAAACCTTTGGTGCAATTATCGTCCCTGCAGGGACGATACTTGCACCAAATGTTTCCCCACAGGGACGATCCATGCACTTTCTTAATGTTTAGGATGAAACATGCAATTTGGCCAAACTTTAAGGACGATTTATGCAATTTATTTGATAAATAAAGTTTGTCATATAAAAAGTTGTAAATGGTCAACTTCAACATTTTTTATAAAATCGTACGCACGTCTAAAAAATATCAATATTGAGCTCGTTTTGTTCGTAATCCACAGGGCTTTATGCCGGTATATTTTTAATTTGAAAAATCGCAACGTGTGTTATGTATTTGATATATAAAGTTTTTTATATAAAAAAGTCGTAAATAGTATGAACTTGAGGGGTTCTTGTGTAAATTATTATTTTTAACTAAAAACATTAACAAACATTGAAGGTGGACCTGATTATTGGGCCAAAGTTAGCCCATCAAAATTCTAATTTCTATTTTGTCTTTCGACATGCTCTTGTATGTATAATGGTCGCTAAAGAAATGTCATTTAATGACACATAAAAAAGTGTCACCAAAATTTAAAAAAAAATGTCACTTAAAATAGAAAAGTGTCGATAAAGTATTAAAAAAGTGTCGTTAAAAAATTTATTTGCTTTTCTCACACTTAAAAAATGTAGCTAGTGACATAAAAAAAAGTATGAGTATATATTCTTTTCCTTTTGTGACACATTTTTGTTTATAAAAAGTGTCTTTTAATCTCAAAATTTTAAGCTTTTACCCACAATTTTTAAAAAGTGTCATTAAAATGGTAGATTTAATGACATCTTTTTGTGTTATTCGAAACCTTTGTCACTAAATGTCTATTTTTTAGTGTGTATATTACTACCAACAAGTTGTAAATAAGAAAAATACGATCTAGAATATTTTTGTTAATAATTAAAGTTGTCACGTATTTTAGAGTTGTAAAATTTATATTAAATAGTGATTTTGATATATATGACATATATATAAAGTTTAGGAAGGATATATATGCAATTATAAGTTTAATTTGAATATATATGTAATTTTTGAGCTTTTGTGAGTAAATATATGCAATTAAAAAAAGAAGGCTAATTTCAAAAAAGAAGTCATCCTTACAAGAGTGTACTAAGACCTATAAGGCCGATTAATCACCGCATAGGCGCTACTAAGGCACCAACCTTTCTGATTTGTGTAAATCGGTTGAACAAATCGGTCAATTATGGTCAACAATGATCAATGGTGGTCAAACTTGCCAAAAACCTGCAAATCTTGCTAGAAAAACTCAAAACTCACAGTAAACTTGTTTTAATCACTTATGTAGATGTTTATATCTATTACAAGTTGTTTTTTTTAACTTGCCAGAAGTGCCCAAAACTTATCGGAATTGTTACTCCGATTAATTACAGATTAATCCCGCCTAGAACGATTACACGCTGCAACATAATCGACCGCCTGAATACTGATTCACGTTTTTTGCAACCTTGACTAAAACAATGATATTCTTGGTCATCGTCTCAGTGAGAATATTAAAAGAGAATATCTAATGGTGAAAGATCCGTTAAACATATGACAAAATTTAAAGAAAGATTTGGCCATCAAAAGAAAGAAGTTCTTGTAAGTGCGAGTTATAATTGATGCACCTCATGTTGTAAACCATGAAAAGTGTATGTGAGCACAATTTTGTAATTTGAGTATTACATGTGAATGATAATAAAAATATGCGATGAGATGTTAATTCCTTAAATATGCTCATATATCGAGAATGATGCTTTGATAAAAGTTCACTCCATTAACAAAGCAATGAGTATTTTAACAAACATCATAAACCCGTTTAATAAATTTACTCCATTAACTCAAGTGAATGTGATGAAATGATCAACGTGTAGAATTCCATTCTCTCAAGTGAATGTGATGAATAGATCAACGTATAGATATTCATTCCCTCAAGTGAATGTGATGAATAGATCAACATATATATCTTCATTTCCTTTAGTGAATGTGATGAATTAACCAACATATAGATCTTCATTCCCTCAAGTGAATGTGATGAATAGATCAACGTATAGATCTCCATTCCCTCAAGTGAATGTGATGAATAGATCAACGTATAGATCTCCATTCACTCAAGTGAATGTGATGTAATGATCAATATAAGTAATTCATATTCTCAAGTGAATGCGATGGAATGATCAAGATAAGTAATTCATACCCTCAAGTGAATGGGATAATATGATATTAAATGCTTATAGATCATTTATCAAGGTCATAGATATGGTCAAAGTAATATGAAAAATGACCATTCACTACCAGTGGTAAAATAAAAACGGAGCAAATAAAAATGTCATATATGAAAAATACAAGTGTGTCAATATATTACACACTATCTTCATAGATGTTAGAATCTAGGCTAACATTTTTTGAGATATACATAAATTCTTCGTAAAAATAAATATAAATTTGTCACGAGTAACGAAGTTTAATACTAAGAATGCATTATATTTTTGGGCAAAGCGCAAAAAATGTCCCTATGGTTGGTGAAAATTGCAATTTTTGTCCCCATTAAGATTTTTATGCATTATGTGTCCCTCAAAACACTATTTCGTTGCATGTCGTGTCCCTCACGCTCACGATCATCAGTTTTTTCTGTTAAATGGAATAATGTGCCGCGTACGTGAGGGCATTTTGGTCATTTTACTGTTTTCGCTAGATTTAAAATATCTGGCAACATAGAAATTTTTATTTATATTCCCTAGAAATTAATCAGGGACGAAACTTGCAAAGCGTAAACAATATTTAGTCAACAATATATAATTAAACAACATCACACACATCATCCATCCCATCAAATTTTCACACACGCATATACACACACTTAGGAACATAAAAATGGTGATCTGTGATTGTGGAAATAAAGCGAAAATAAAAACATCGTGGACTGATAGGAACCCTAAAAGAAGGTTATATGGTTGTCGGATGGAGGTAAGCCTCGATTAACATGTCGTGGTTATAGAATATAGTGTTTTACTAAATGAAATAGGTGACGAACTATAGCTTCTTTGGGTGGGTTGACCCACCCATGTGCGAGAGATCTTTGGATGTGCTTGAGGAGGATCTGGAGGACCATGTGTTGATGTTAAGGGAGAAAGAACAAATGATCACAAAGCTAAGGAAGAACCTAGTTGTTGCCTGTGTTATAGTGTTTGTTGTGTTTAAGTACTTTTAGGGTGTTTAAGAGTTAGTTGTGTGGGTGTTAGTTATGGTTATGATGGATTTAGTTAATCCTATTTTGTAATGATGATTTGAAGTTAATGAAGTAACGTTAATGTCTTGTGAATGTTAATCGTTTATATTTGGGCTGCTATATTTTGGGCTACTAGCTCAATGTAATAAATGAAGTTAAGTTTTGATATACACTCATATTAAACACCACATAAACCTTCACCACATCTCTCATTCTCTCCTAAACCCCCTTTTCCAAAAGTTAACGAAAACCCTAGTTTTGTAAGGTACTCTCCTACACAAAATTAGTTATCATTTATCCTGATTTGGCTAAGCATTTCGGTTTGTTTACATTTGCCCTAAGTCTATTTACCCTAGTTGTCATTAAGTAATTTTCAATTTAATGTATCATTTAACTTTTCAGGATTGATCATTTTCAATCTTAGGGTTAAATCTATAAATGACAATTGTGGAAGGTGTAATGGATATCCATGATGAAGTTGAGTTCAAAATACATAAAATGGCTATTTTGAATTTCATCCATTGAGGTATGTACAAGGGTCAGTTACAAGGGTGTTTACTTTTACTTGTGATGGGGATATATTCAGCATTTGTCTTGATCATTATTTTGTCGAGATTAAGGGAAAAAATGGGCTCTGTTTTTTTGTTTACTAAAGAAATCATTAGAACATGGGTTAAAGTTAATTAACATAGATAACGATGTGCATACATTATTTCAAATGGTTGAAAGGTATGGTTCCATTGATTTGTTTATTGCTCATAAGCAATAGAGGTTAGCTGAATACTATTTAAACAACATTGGCTTAGATGGGACTGATGGGGAGGTTGTGGGATGGGTGGAAGAAGATGCTAGTTTTTGTCGCTCTAGTTCAACTCTTTTTAAGACTAGACAAAAAAAGGAGGTTCTTGATAGTAAAAAAAGTCCATAGAGGTGTAAACATGAAAACAAAGGATGTAGTAAGAAATAAAAAAAAAGTGTCTTGATAAGGGAAAAGGAAAGGCAAATGAGGATGAGGAAGTGTTAAGGCATGCAAATAAGGTTGTGGTAACCAACTATAGAAGGGGTTTTGATAATGGCAAGGCCATCATGATTGAAGATGTTGGGGTTTTAAACAAAAAAAGGCAGGTTTAACCAAGGCCCAGTGGTATTGTGATTAGAGAAGGTGGACTGATGAACGTTCAAGCGGCTGTTGGTGTTCTAAACAACAAACAGTAAGTTCTATCAATGGCTTCTAGTGTTGTGAATATCAGAGCAAAAAGGGTTGATAGAGACAGAATGATTGTACTTGGATTAAGAGCCATTGGAAACCCATGAAGAGATACATTTAAGTGCTCGCGGTTTGTTGTTAATCAATTTGGGTAGAAAAATTTTATGCTAATATATTTTGTCAACAAGACATTAAGTTAGTATGTTTATGATTGTAAATATGTATGGTTGTCAACAAAAGATTGCATCTTATATGAAAACATGTTATGTATTGGTGAATATGTTATGCTCTAGAATGTAATTATGTTTATGTTTGTGTTACATTTGATACATTTTGTTGACATTGTCGTTATCCCTTCAAAAATTGCTTAATATGTTGTTGCCATAATGCAAGTCCAATTGTAACATAATACAA
>BQNB010141777.1:0-17224 GCA_026074375.1 Tanacetum coccineum | reverse complement strand
TTCACGATTTGTTTTGTTGTTAATTGGAATGGTTTAAGATGGATATCTTGTATCCAAATGTTTATTAATATTTTTTTTTTTTTTTTTTTTTACTTAATTCGATAGGAATCGAATTAATTAATTTTTTATATTTTGTAGAAAAATAGCAAAATAACTTCCAAAGGAAGGATCTTCAAAACTCTACTTCGACGAATACTCTTCAATAATCGTTCACGAATTCCCCGGAAACGGCGCCAAAATTTGGTGTAGTTCAAATTTATATACGTATTATATTACTTTCGTAAGAATTCTTTCCAAAATACTTCTCAACCAAGAGAAATATAAGGTTAAAATCTCACAAGAGAAAACACAATTTGTATATTTTTATCCGGGAAGTATTTTTTTTCTCGGGTCGTGTCCCAACGAAATCGTGAATTGAGAATTTAGGAATAATTCGGATCCGAGTTTAGAATAGTACAAGACTTTTGAATTGTTGATTACACTACAAAATTTAATAGCACAAACTAAAAACAACGGAATGGGACGAAATTTAAATGCACAAAAACGTAAAAACGCGAGCTAAAATTGAAATTTAAAATCTAAAACACGACTTTTAACTAATTTTATACCTAAAAATCACAAATTTAAAACGAAAATTTTAGGAAAAAGAATTGGAATTTTTTATGTATTTTTGAATTTTTTATGATTTTTTAAAGTTTAATGAATTAATCAAAAATAAACTTTTTCTAAAAATTAACACTAAAGTTTTTATTTTATTTTTCAAAAATACTAGATTTAAAATGAAAATTAATGCAAAAAGAATTTTAATTTTTCAACTATTTTTCTATTTTCTATGAATTTTCTAAGAAAAAGGTATTAACTAAATTCTATTTTAATTCCTAGAAAATACAAATTTTACTGGAAAAATATAGAAAAATGGTTTTTATAAACTTCAAAGGTGCAGAAATTAAGTGGAAACAAAAGCCCTAAATTTTATGACTCAATTGAACCCTAATTTGTTCAATTAAAACAAAACCCTAATTTTAATAAAACTAAAAACTAAAATTTAAATCTATTTTATTTTTATAAGAAAGACAGGGTAGAAATGGTAAGAAAGGAAAGAACAGGGTAGGCGGGGTAAGTAGGGAAAATTTACAAGTCAGTGAAAACGGGTAACCTTCTTCTTTAGGAAAATTACAAAACAGACCCTGCGATGCTAGCTTATTGTGCTTATTGAAAAAAATGATTTTCAGCAAAAACTTAAAACTACAAAGTTGCTAAGGAGCTTATACTAAACAATTTTAATAAAGGCACTATCAACTTTTGACCACAGAATAAGCTGAAAATTAAGCCACTAGTTTCCTGTTACAGAAACAAGCACTTTGACAAGCTTTTTGGATTTGAACTTATTATGAGCTTATTTCTTGATGAAAATTAAAAGCAAAAGAAAATACTTGATGCTTAAGATGTGTTTAAAAGGAATCTAAACTAAAATTAACAAAGTTTTAACAGATTTAGAAAGAAAATTAAGATGAAAAGTGCAAAGTTTTTATGAACTGTTTTTGAGCTTTTTTCTAATAAGCTAACAAGCTTATTATTGAACTTTGCAAGCTGAAATTTTGAGACTAAGCTACTCTAGCTATCTACAATCAATCTAGGTAAAAGATTTCTTAAAACTTCATAAGGAAATAAGATACTTAAAACTGAAATTTGTTAATCTTCTTAAACTGGTATGCTGTTGCTGATGCAATTGGCTTTGCACAAAAGATGCAGGCTAGAATTTTGACTCTAACACTTCACTAAATGATCCTAAGTGAGCTTAGAACAACCTTGAACTCTAAAATACTTTTTAAAATCCTAAAGTCCTTCTAAACCTCTTACAGATGTGAAATATGCCCTGGTCAAACAATAAAATTTTTAAGCTCTAAATTTTGTAATCCTTACTAACTAACTTCTAAAATTTTTTCTAAAACTAGTGATTGTAAACTAATCTCTACTAAACAAAAGGATTTGACAGGAATGTGTTGACTTTTTAAGTCAAAAACAGCCTAAACCAAACACTCCCTTAGGTAAGCTGTTACAAACTAAGTAGCACTTAAATTCTAGTTGAAAGCTTAAACTCCTAAACCTTTTATCTACACTTACTAAAATTGTCCTACTTAAGCTAATTAAGCTCTAAAATTACTAGCTTATTAGTAGGATTAAGCTAGTTTCTCTACTAGCCTATTTTAACTAATATGACAGAATTTCATGAAAAGGTAATTTTGCTCAATTATATTCTACTAAAACTTAAAAGATAGCTAATTACAAGACTAGAACATCATTATTGCAGAGAAATTAAGTGGAACTTTGAATTAGAAATTAGCAAAGGTTTTAAAACTCAAATTAAGCTAAAAATGAATCTTTGAGAAATAGAAACCTGAAGGTTATAGGTGTCTAGACTAGGGCCACTCTTGTAGAGTGAGTGGCCTCAAATTTTTGAACCTAAGTGACTTCTAAAGTCTCTAAACCAGCTATAGGCTCAATAAGCTCAATAGAAGCTTAATTCCTCTTTTGAACCTCCAATTTGAGACTTATGAACTCAAGTGATCATTTTAAAATGTAAATGAGTTAAACTGATTAAATGAAAGCTTAAACAACAAAATTTTACTAAAATTGAGCTTATTAGAAGCAATAAGCTCAAACGAGCTTATTTAGAGCTTATTTGATAAATTCGACTTCAAATTTAAATCAAAGAACACAAAAAGCTTGTAGACTATATGAGATTACTGAAATGAAGAAGTACAAGTTTAGAAGAAGAGATTACAAGAGCTTTTAAGGCTAAATGCTAAAATTTTGAAAGTAAAATGCTTATTACAAGAGAATTACAAATTGGAAATTTAAAACAGAAAAACAACAACCACAAATGAGACCTATGAGTGCTATTTAAAGAGGATTGAGGGTGAGAGGGAAAGAATTCTAGAAAAATCCTTTTAATCTCGATCGTTGATCACTTGAAGAACAAATATAAGCCGTTGGATGAGCTTGTGAGGTGTCCTGGCCAATGAGGAAGTGCCACATGGGCGTTTATGATTGGAGAGGATGTATGAATAAGGTAGAGAAGAGAAAAGGGAGCGGGGTGTGGGAAATTCGTAGTTGGGTTGTGTGGGATTTTTGGCGGGAAAGTTGGTTGAAGTTGTTAGGCAGTTATAACAAACCGCGTGGTTTGTTTGAAACTTTGAGATGTTGGCACTTTCGGCCCTTGTGAATGCCCCGCCCATTTCTAGTTATAAAGAAGGTTTGGAGTTGACAAATTCAGTCCTTGTGGTTCTTTATCTCTTTCTTTCTTTAATGAACAACTTCTCTCTTTTGGCAAACTTGGTCCCTTAATCTCTAAAACTTCAAATAAACCCTTGAAACTTTGAAGACTTGTCAACTTTGGTCCTTGGCTTCATTATGAGGACTTTGACTTTCTTTATTGCTGTGTCGAGTTGATCCGGCTTTGATCTTTGGCTGATTCTTCACTATTGCTCTTGTCACTTTCGTTCCTTGTCGGTTTCTGACTGTTTTTGCTTCTTTTTGTCATTTTAATCCTTTCCTGCACAATTGGACACAAAAGCACACATTTTCTATTCTTTTGGCATTTTTATGGCTTTTATTTGGCAAAATCCCGGGTAATTTAATGTACAATTAAGCAAATATCACGGGTCCTTTCGGAAAAGGTCTGGCGATGTCAATACCCCACTTGTAGAACGGTCACGGAGATGTGATTAACCTTTGTTGAGGGTTCCTTGGGACAGGCTTGTGAACTTGGCAGTCTTGACATGCTTGAATTAACTTTCTAGCGTCCTTGTGCATGGTTGGCAGTAATAACCAATCGCAAGGCCTTTGCCACGAACGGATCATGTGACTGCGTGCATGCCTGCAAGATCCCTCTGTATCTTCTTAGAACCTAGTTGGCCTGAGTAGGTCCCATGCAGCTATAGCCATGGTCCGAGGAAGATTTTTGTAGAGTATCCCGTGTATTATGGAGACCGCCATGACTTGCTTGCTCTCTCATTTTTTTCCTTCTGCTGGAAGTGTTCCGTCTATGAGGTATTTAAAAATAGGAGTCATCCACGTATCTTCTTCCTCTTCCACTATTGCCAAAACTTCCGCTGCACTTATGGACTTTTTCTTTATTTCCCCCACCAGCACTTGCTTACTCAAATGTGCAAAACTTGTTGATGCTATCTTACTTAATGCATCTGCCTTCTTGTTTTCATTTCTCGGAACCTGTTTTATTGAGAACGCTTTAAAGCTGCTAGTGAGTGTTTTTACCTTCTCCAAGTATCGAATCATGTCGGTTTCTTTTGCAACATACGTTTCGTTCACTTGATTGGCCACCAATCGTGAGTCAACATTTGCCTGGAGGTTTTCTACTCCCATTTGCTCCGCTATCTTTAATCCAACGATCAAAGCTTCATATTCCGCTTCATTATTTGTTGCATCAAACCTGAACCTTAGAGCATAGGTGAACTCCATCCCTTATGGATTGGTGAGTATCAGTCCTGCCCCAGAACCATCTGCACAGGAGGATCCATCCGTGAACAGTGTCCATGGGTCTGGGAGTTCTTCTGCGTCCTCCATGAGTGTATCTGCTAAGTTGTCCTCTAGACGTTCCACTATAAAGTCCGCTAGGATTTGCCCCTTAACCGATGTTCTTGGCCGATACTGGATGTCATGTTCTTCTAGCTCAAAGCTCCACTTGAGCAGTCTTCTCGTAACCTCTGGGTTTGATAGCATCTGCTTTATTGGCTGATCTGTGATTACTATGACTGTATGTGCCTGGAAATATCTTTTTAGTCGTTTGATAGCTTTTCCATTGGAGTGTAATTGATTTCTGGACCTCGCAGTGCTCGGCTGACGAAATAAATGGGTATTTGCTTGTCGTCCCTCTATGTCATCAGGATGGCACTAATGGCCTCTTTTGCTGCTGCCAAGTAGATGATTAATTCTTCTTTCTCTTGTGGCGCGACCAGCATAGGCAATTCTGCTATCGACTTTTTCATTTGCTGGAAGGCCGTTTCTGCTTTCGTGGTCCATTGGAAGTCACTTTTCTTAATGCACCTTTTTAGAGTTTTGAAGAAGGGTAGTGACCTTTCGGCTGATTTGGATTAAAACCTGTTGAGACTTGCCAATTTTCCGTTTAGTCTTTGCACGTCCTTCAAACACTTTGGAGATGGCAAACTGAGGACTGCTTCTACTTTATCCGGACACACCATTAATCCGTCGGAATATTCCTTGGCTCGTGATAAACGCTGTCTTTTCCTCGTCTTCCTTTGCCATTTTTATTTGATGGTATCCCTTGTATGCGTCCAGAAAGCATTTGAAAGGGTATCCGCAGAGGTATTCCACCTTCTAGTCTATTTCCGATAGCGGATAACCATCTTTTGGGCATGCTTTATACAAGTCTTTGAAATCTACACACATTCTCCAGCTGTTGTTATGTTTTTTCACCATTACTGGGTTTGACAGCCAACTGTGATAGTGGACTTCTTTCATGATACCGGCGTTTACTAGCTTTTCCACCTCTTCACATATTGCCTCGCGGACATTCAACCCGTGTTCCGCTATGTGACGCGGAACCCCGATCATATCTGCTGGTTTCTAAGAGAAGATATCCAGGTTTTGCCTTAGTAAACCGCACAGCTTCTTTCGGCCTTCTTCGGTTAAGGTTGAACCTATTGCTATAGTTTGTTCAGGATATTATGGATGAATTGCTACTTGATTTTTTTCTTTTATGCCCTGGTCAACCACAGGCTGCTGTGTGCTGGGCCCTAAAATCATTGAGCACTCTAGCGGTATGATCCTGCTACTCCGTAGTGTGACCGTTCCGCCTGTCACTGGGAACTTCAACATTCCGTGGGTTGTGAACGGGATTGCCTTGATTCTCCTTACACTTGGCCTTCCTATTATTCCGTTGTACAGAGGATGCGATCTTACCACCATGAAGTTCATCCATGCGGAAGTTGAGTGTTCTTCGTCGCCTATTTTTACGAGTAGCGATACTTGCCCTAGCGGTCATATTATTTCTCCACTAAACCCGACTAAGTATGTGGTTGCGAGAACCATTTCGTTTTTAATTTCCGGGCGGAGTTGGTTGAAACAGTGTTCATACATAATTTCTGAAGAGGCGCCTCCGTCCATGTACATGCGGTGGACAAGGTGTCCTCCTACCTTAGCTTCAATAACCATAGGCCCTTTCGTTCCATCTTCTTCCCCTAAGGGTGGGAACGAGATCATTGTCTCCGGAGAGAACGTTTGGGTGATCCTTTGTTTGGCTATCTTTCATCCTGTCTGTACCATCAGGATTGCTAGTGGCTTGTCCTTTCTTGCGGCTTCTCCCTTCTTTGCCACCTTTCTTGGTATTTCCCATTGTTTTGCTTTAACTTTTTGATCAAGTGTGACAGCTTTCCTGCCTTAAGCATTTCCTCAATTTACCTTTTTAGGTGCATGCACTCGTCTGTGGTATACCTTACCTCTCCGTGGAATTCACAGAATTTGCTAGAATTCTTTTTTTCCACCGGTGTTGTCATTGGAGAAAGAGGTTTGAACTTTCCTTTGTCTAGAGCCAGGATCTCTTTTGGTGTTTTCGTGAGGATGGCAAATCTGTCTTGCCTTTTTTTGGCCTTTGTTGATTCTTAAAGCCTCATTTCTTGAAATTTTGTCTGTGTCCGGCATCTTGATGCTTCCATAGCGGAAATGTCTTCTTCCGTTCCTGGTTTCCAGCTACCACTTCTCCTCTAAGGAAGGCTGTGGTTATCTTCCATATTACATCTATGGATTTTGGGATCTTGTCGTGCAAACATTTAATCTGCTCAGGGTTCGTGATTCCATGCATGAATCCTAAGATTCTCATGACTTCTGGTGCCCCTTTAACATCCCTAATCTCAATCTTGAACCTCCGTACAAAATCTTCCGTAGACTCCCCTTCCCTCTGCTTTATGTGATGGATTTTGACGGGGCCTTTGATGCACTTCTTTTGCTGGAGGTAATTTGCCAAGAATGCTTCTTTCCAGTCGTCATAACTATCTATGGACTCTGGAAGGAGATCATCAAACCAAACCCTTGCATTTCTGATGAGTGTGGAATTGAACATGTGACACCACGTTGGCATCGCCCACCGTTCTACCTTGGCAGCTGCTTGAAAAATCTTAAGATGATCTTCCGGATCTTCACTTCTGTCATACGTTTTGACATGACTAGGCATACAGATCCTCTTTGGTAAATCAAAATAGCGGATGCGAGGCGTGAACGGATCAGTCTCCTCGCATACCCATGGTTAGGATAGGTCCTCATCCTCAATACTTGACCTTTGCTTTTTGAATTTAGATTTTCAATGTCCTCCTGTACTGTCTTCGCTTTCTGACATCCTGATGCCTCTTAGGAGCGGGCTCCGTTCCCCGCGTGCAGGAACTCGCGAGCAGGAACTCTGATAATAGCTTTCGGTGTCTTCGCGGCTGCTGTGATGTGACTGACGCCTTGAACTACCGGAGTATGCGGACATACCCTTTTCTTTATCACCCAACCTGTGGAATACACCTTTTTCCAATCTTCTGAACACCTTCTCTCTTTTCGAATCTTTTCTTCTAGGTGATCTGGATTGGCCGTGTCTTGGTTCAGGGCTTCTGGACACGCTGCGGGCATCTTTTCGTCCGAGCCGTTTCCCGGCGTCTCTTCTTCTGCTTGGTGCCCCCGACTTAGAGTACTGTGAGGTCTCCTCAAAGTTGAGACGAGCTTTTACTGCCTTCAGCTACTCTTGTTGCACTTTTTCTTGGTGCATCTTCTCAGCGAGGATTGGCAGCAACTGATTGTAGTTCTTATCACAAAATTCCCTAAAAGCTGCATCGGATGCGGGCTTATTTGGGTTTTCTTGTAATTTCTCTTTTCCTCTTCCCACCGTGTTCCGCACGGCAGACGTGTTTGTAGTAGGAGAAGGGCCAGAATGCGTACTCATGGTGAGTATTTTAGGGAACGTAGTTACGTTCGGGTCCCACGGATGGCGCCAACTTGTTAGTACAATTTGTGTTATAGGTTTGAATTGAGTCTGGATCACTTGTTGGGTCGAGACAGCAAGTTGTAAGTGGGTTGGATCTTGTACTAAATCAAGTGATTTGGATGATATCCTGCACACATAAAGATAAACCGTTAGTCTTACCGTAGGGACGGACCTCACGATTAGACTCCGACGTGAGAGTAAGAGACCATGTTGTCAGATATATATGTGTCAGAGTGAGAGAGTAATGTGTACCTTTTTGGAATGTATGATGACTTCTATTTATAGGCGAGTGGTACTAGGGTTTCCCAGTATTTCGCGCATAATCTGTTAGTGGCCAGAGTGAGACCCTTGTCGGGCAAGGATCTATGATAATCGTGATTGCCGCAGCAAACTAACTTTTGCGGACGTTAGTTAGTCCGCTGAGGAGCCTTGCGGAAGCGGTCTAAGGATAGTCCGCGTCCGTCTTAATACCTCCGGACCGGTGCCAGTGTAGTACTTGGGCTTAGTTCCGGTCCGTTATGCTTATTTCTTATTTAATTGGGCCAAAGCCTTATCTTAATAGTTTGTGCTTGGCCCAAAGTCATGTTGGACTTCCTATACGTCATCAGTGATATTGCAGGTGCATCTGATTGAGGGGATAATTGATCAAGTAGATGGAACCGTTCACGTTTTGGGTGCAACCAAGAGGTTTGAGGATAAGTCAAATCAAAGTCTTTACATTAATGGACATCTAATTCATTGGCTAAATACTATAGAGTATTATGATATATTAAGTATATTTCTTAAGATTGGTACTTACATTTAAGGCCTTGATTTTGCTAAGGAGCCGTTTGGTATATGTATGTAGGATTCAAGTAATGGAGTGATTTCCATTAATAACTGTTTGGTACAAAGTTTCTATAAAAAAAGTAGGCCCTCGTTATGATAGATTGATTCATGTTGGACCCCACATCTTTGTCCCTTCTCACATTTTATATTCAGATTAATTAATAAACATGTAATTAACCACACTTTTTCTTCAATATTTCATTGACTAATTTATTAAAATAAGTCTTGTAATAAATTAATATTTTTTCACTTATTTCATTTTCTATCATACCAACACTGAATCATACGTTGATTCCAAACCTTTTTATAAACCAAACGGGTCCTAAAGCTTTCATGATTTCTTTTGACAACAAAAAGTAGTTCAACAGAGCATGTCAAACAACATGGCCTTCATTTATTACACTTGATTTGAGATAGGTGATGGAGTTGGTGACATGGTACTGAGGACCAGACCATACAGAAATGGCAGAGGGTGCCTAGGATGATGATAGCAATTGCTATTCATATTCTTTCATTAGTGTTTTGCACTTTTCTTTTCATATTTTTTAGTTTGAGAAATATATTGGTGTACAAGTATTTTTATTTTTAATATCAACATTTATGAAAAGCGTTTGGACCAATTCAACAAGGAAACAAGCGATTTTTCAACACGTATAGGGACGAATGGCGATAGTAACAAAATCGGTTATGCTTTTTGTATTGTAAATTATTCTATAAAGTTATTCGTTTCTTATACTCATATTGTATATGATGAATTTTGTGGTTGTATATGTATTTGGTTTTTTATAAATATTTTGTGAGTCTTAACCTATAATATCACTTGGGATATTTTAGTATTTTGTATATTTTTTTATATTATCACCTATATGTTTTGTATTTTTTTTTATATTTTTCAGGCATAAGATGGTTTTTGTGCTTTTTACTTTAATAGACAATCAAAGGAAATGTTTTACTGTTGGTTCCATGGTTGCTTACTAATGAAACTTCGCTTAAACGTTTTGTGTTCTTTTTGAAATTTTAACATGTAATCAATGTTATTTATCACTTGTAATATTATACCGTTATTAGGAATAAAAGTGTTAAGCCTCTTTAAGCGAATTCTTATTTAAGCGAATTCTTATTTGATATAAATTTTGAAGTTTAGAAAGCAATAATTTGAAATTTGTAACCAAAGGTGGACTTTAATTATTAAATTGGATACATAAGGAGTATGAATTGTTTTTGTTACATGCATAATCCGAAACAAAGATTTTGTTTTTGAATTGTTGATTTGCATCAGCTTATTGAAAAGTATAAAAATATACAAAGCAATGAAATATCACTGGTAATATTAAAAGGTTAAAAAGTATACTTGTTTGTTTCTGAAATATCACAAGTGATATTATCCATTAAATATGTTTATAAATTATCACAAGTGATACTAGACATGTCATATAAATTAATGCAACACTTGTATGGTTTTGAGAATATGTTGAGTTTTTATTTTCATAGTTTGCTTCTTTTTTATCTATTTTGGTATTTGTAAGTGACACTTGTTTATCACTTGTGATAGAACATTATATCAAAATTAAAAAGTATCTAAATGACCAGTCTTAGTTACTTTAGAATAATATCTCAGGTGATAAAGTAATAGGTAGTAAAATTAGTCACTTTAGAGTAAATGGTATGTCTTAATTACTTTATGTATATATCACTTTTGATAATATACCTAATGGTTAGGGGTTTAGGGTTTTTGGTATAAGGTTTAGTGGTTAGGGGTTTAGGGTTTTTTGTATAGATTTTAAAGTTTATGTATATATCACTTGTGATATTATACCTAGTGGTTAGGGGTTTAGGGTTTTTAGTATATGGTTTAGTGGTTAGGAGTTTAGGGTTTTTGATATAGGGTTTAATGGTTAGGGAGGAGGTTTAGGATTTTTGGTATATGGTTTAAAGGTTAGTGGTTTTGGGTTTTGGTATAGGGTTTAGGGTTTTTGGTATAGGGTTTAACGGTTAGGGGTTTAGGGTTTTTGGTATAGCTTTTAAAGTTTATGTATACATCACTTATGATATTATACCTAGTAGTTAGGGATTTACAGTTTTGGGTATAGGGTTTAATGGTTAAGGGTTTAAGGTTTTTGGTATATATTTTAAAGTTTAGGTATATATCACTTGTGATATTATATCTAGTGGTTAGGGGTTTAGAGTTTTGAGTATAGGGTTTAGTGGTTAGAAGTTTAGGGTTTTTGTATATATTTTAAAATTTATGTATATATCACTTGTGATATTATATCTAGTGGTTAGAGGTTTAAGGTTTTTGGTATAGAGTTTAGTGGTTAGGGGTTTAGGGTTTTTTGTATAGGATTTAGCGGTTAGTGGTTTAGGGTTTTGGTATAGGGTTTAGTGGTTAGGTGTTTAGTGTTTTTGGTATAGGGTTTAGTGGTTAGGGGTTTAGAGTTTTTGGTATAGGTTTTAATGTTTATGTATAAATCATTTGTGATATTATACCTAGTGGTTAAGGGTTTAGAGTTTTTGGTATGAGGTTTAGTGGTTAGGGGTTTAGGGGTTTTGGTATAGGGTTTAATAGTTAGGGGTTTAGGGTTTTTGGTATATATTTTAAAGTTAATGTATATATAACTTGTGATATTATACGCCATGGTTAAGGGTTTAGGGTTTTTGGTATAGGGTTTAGGGTTTTTGGTATAGATTTTAAAGTTTATGTATATATCACTTGTGATATTATACCTAGTGGTTAGCGGTTTAGGGTTTTTGATATAGGGTTTAGTGGTTAGGGGTTTAGGGTTTTATAGATCGTAAAGTTTATGTATATATCACTTGTGATATTATACCTAGTGGTTAAACGTCTAAGGTTTTTTATATGGGGTTTAGTGGTTAGGAGTTTAGAGTTTTTGGTAAAGATTTTAAAGTTTATATATAATATATATATCACTTGTGATATTATATCTAGTGGTTAGGGCTTTAGGGTTTTGGTATAGGGTTTACTTGTTAGGAGTTTAGGGTTTTTGGTATATATTCTAAAGTTTTTATATATATCACTTGTGATATTATACCTAGTGGTTAGGGGTTTAGGGTTTTTTGTATAGAGATTATTTGGTAGGGGTTTAGGGTTTTTGGTATGGATTTTAAATTTTATGTATATATCACTCGTGATATTATACCTAGTGGTTAGGGGTTTTGGGTTTTTTGTATAGGGTTTAGTGGTTAAGGAGGGGGATTTAGGGTTTATGATACAGGGTTTAGCGGTTAGTGGTTTAGGGTTTTGGTATAGAGTTTACTAGTTAGCTGTTTAGGGTTTTTGGTATAGGATTTAGTGGTTAGGGGTTTAGGGTTTTTGGTATAGGTTTTAAAGTTTATATATACATCACTTGTGATATTATACCTAGTTGTTAGGGGTTTAGGGTTTTGGTATGGGGTTTAGTGGTTAATGGGTTAGGGTTTTTCGTATAGATTTTAAAGTTAATATATAAATCACTTGTGATATTATACCTAGTGGTTAGTGATTTAGAGTTTTTGATATAGGGTTTAGTGGTTAGGGGTTTAGGGTTTTTGGTATAGATTTTAAAGTTCATGTATATATCACTTGTGATATTATACCTAGTGGTTAGGGATTTAGGGTTTTGGGTATATGATTTAATGGTTAGGGGTTTAAGGTTTTTGGTATATATTTTAAAGTTTATGTATATATCACTTGTGATATTATACCTAGTGGTTAGGGGTTTGGGGTTTCTGGTATAGATTTTAAAATTTATGTATATATCACTTGTCATATTATATCTAGTGGTTAGAGGTTTTGGGTTTTTGGTATAGGTTTTAAAGTTTATATATACAGCACTTGTGATATTATACCTTGTGGTTGGGGGTTTAGGGGTTTAGGGTTTTTGGTATAGATTTTAAAGTTTATGAATATATCACTTGTGATATTATACCTAGTGGTTAGGGATTTAGGGTTTTGGGTATACAGTTTAATGGTTAGGGGTTTAAGGTTTTTGGTATATATTTTAAAGTTTATGTATATATCAATTGTGATATTATTCCTAGTGTTTAGGTGTTTAGGGTTTTTGGTATAGGGTTTAGTGGTTAGGGGTTTAGAGTTTTTGATATAGATTTTAAAATTTATGTATATATCACTTGTCATATTATATCTAGTGGTTAAGGGTTTAAGGTTTTTGGTATAGAGTTTAGTGTTTAGAGGTTTAGGGTTTTTGGTATAGGGTTTAGCGGTTAGTGGTTTAGGGTTTTGGTATAGGGTTTAGTGGTTAGGTGTTTAGAGTTTTTGGTATAGGGTTTTGTGGTTAGCGGTTTAGAGTTTTTGGTATAGGTTTTAAAGTTTATGTATACATCATTTGTGATATTATACCTAGTGCTTAGGGGTTTAGGATTTTTGGTACGAGGTTTAGTGGTTAGGGGTTTAGGGTTTTTTGTATAGGGTTTAATAGTTAGGGGTTTATGGTATATATTTTAATGTTTATGTATATATCACTTGTGATATTATACGTAAAGGTTAGGAGTTTAGGATTTTTGGTATATGGTTAGTGGTTAGGGGTTTTGGTATAGATTTTAAAGTTTATGTATATATCACTTGTGATATTATACCTAGTGGTTAGGGGTTTAGGGTTTTGGTATAGGGTTTAGTGATTAGGAGTTTAGGGTTTTTGGAATAGGGTTTAGTGGTTAGGGAGGGGGGTTTAGGGTTTTTGGCATAGGGTTTAGCGGTTAGTGGTTTAGGGTTTTGGTATAGGGTTTAATGGTTAGTTGTTTAGCGTTTTTGGTATAGGGTTTAATGGTTAGGGGTTTAGGGGTTTTGGTATAGGTTTTAAAGGTTATTTATACATCATTTGTGATATTATACCTAGTGGTTAGGGGTTTAAGGTTTTGATATATGGTTTAGTGGTTTAGGGTTTAGGTTTTTTGGTATAGATTATAAAGTTCATGTATATATCACTTGTGATATTATACCTAGTGTTTAGGGATTTATTGTTTTCAGTATAGGGTTTAATGGTTAAGGGTTTAAGGTTTTTGGTATATATTTTGAAGTTTATGTATATATCACTTGTGATATTACACCCGTTGGTTAGGGGTTTAAGGTTTTTGGTATAGAGTTTAGTGGTTAGGGGTTTAGGGTTTTTGGTATAGATTTTAAAATTTATGTATATATCACTTGTCATATTATATCTAGTGGTTAGGGGTTTAGGGTTTTTGGTATAGAGTTTAGTGGTTAGGGGTTTAGGGTTTTTGGTACAAGGTCTAGCGGTTAGTGGTTTAGGGTTTTGGTATAGGGTTTAGTGGTTAGGTGTTTAGAGTTTTTGGTATAGGGTTTAGTGGTTAGGGGTTTAGAGTTTTTGGTATAGGTTTTAAAGTTTATGTATACATCATTTGTGATATTATACCTAGTGGCTAGGGATTTAGGATTTTTGGTATGAGGTTTAGTGGTTAGGGGTTTAGGGTTTTTGGTATAGGGTTTAATAGTTAGGGGTTTATGGTATATATTTTAAAGTTTATGTATATATCACTTGTGATATTATACGTAAAGGTTAGGAGTTTAGGATTTTTGGTATATGGTTAGTGGTTAGGGGTTTTGGTATAGATTTTAAAGTTTATGTATATATCACATGTGATATTATACCTAGTGGTTAGGGGTTTAGGGTTTTGGTATAATGTTTTGGTATAGGGTTTAGTGATTAGGAGTTTAGGGTTTTTGATATAGGGTTTAGTGGTTAGGGAGGGGGGTTTAGGGTTTTTGGCATAGGGTTTAGCGGTTAGTGGTTTAGGGTTTTGGTATAGGGTTTAATGGTTAGTTGTTTAGCGTTTTTGGTATAGGGTTTAATGGTTAGGGGTTTAGGGGTTTTGGTATAGGTTTTAAAGGTTATTTATACATCATTTGTGATAATATACCTAGTGGTTAGGGGTTTAGGGTTTTGATATATGGTTTAGTGGTTTGGGGTTTAGGTTTTTGGTATAGATTATAAAGTTCATGTATATATCACTTGTGATATTATACCTAGTGTTTAGGGATTTATTGTTTTCAGTATAGGGTTTAATGGTTAAATGGATAAGTTTTTTGGTAATATTTTAAAAGTTATGTATATATCACTTGTGATATTACACCCGTTGGTAAGGGGTTTAAGGTTTTTGGTATAGAGTTTAGTGGTTAGGGGTTTAGGGTTTTTGGTATAGATTTTAAAATTTATGTATATATCACTTGTCATATTATATCTAGTGGTTAGGGGTTTAGGGTTTTTGGTATAGAGTTTAGTGGTTAGGGGTTTAGGGTTTTTGGTACAAGGTCTAGCGGTTAGTGGTTTAGGGTTTTGGTATAGGGTTTAGTGGTTAGGTGTTTAGAGTTTTTGGTATAGGGTTTAGTGGTTAGGGGTTTAGAGTTTTTGGTATAGGTTTTAAAGTTTATGTTTTGTTTGTTATGTTTTATTTTATCGATTGGTATACCCCCTAACAACCATCATTTTGTGATATTATACCTAGTGGCTAGGGATTTAGGATTTTTGGTATGAGGTTTAGTGGTTAGGGGTTTAGGGTTTTTGGTATAGGGTTTAATAGTTAGGGGTTTAGAGTTTTTGGTATATATTTTAAAGTTTATTTATATATCACTAGTGATATTATACCTAATGGTTAGGGGTTTAGGATTTTTGGTATATGGTTTAGTGGTCAGGGGTTTAGGGTTTTTGGTATAGATTTTAAAGTTTATGTATATATCACTTGTGATATTATACCTAGTGGTTAGGGGTTTAGGGTTTTTGGTATATGGTTTAGTGATTAGGGGTTTAGGGATTTTGGTATAGGGTTTAATGGTTAGGGAAGGGGGTTTAGGGTTTTTGGCATAGGGTTTAGCGGTTAGTGGTTTAGGGGTTTAGGGGTTTATGTTTTTGGTATGGGGTTTAGTGGTTAGGGGTTTAAGGTTTTTGGTATAGATTTTAAAGTTAATGTATATATCACTTGTGCTATTATACCTAGTGGTTAGTGATTTAGTGTTTTTGGTATATGGTTTAATAGTTAGGGGTTTAGGGTTTTTGGTATATATTTTAAAGTTTATGTATATATCACTTGTGATATTATACCTAATGGTAGGCGTTTAAGGTTTTTGGTATAGGGTTTAGTGGTTAGGGATTTATGGTTTTTGGTATAGATTTTAATGTTTATGTATATATCACTTGTGATATTATACCTAGCAGTTAGGGGTTTAGGGTTTTTGGTATAAGGTTTAGTGGTTAGGGGTTTAGAGTTTTTGGTATAGGGTTTAGTGGTTAGGGAAAGGGGTTCAAGGTTTTTGCTATAGGGTATAGCGGTTAGTGGTTTAGGGTTTTAGTATAGGGTTTAGTGTTTAGTTGTTTAGGGTTTTTGGTATAGGGTTTAGTGGTTAGGTGTTTAAGGTTTATGTATATACCACTTGTGATATTATACCTAGTGGTTAGGGTTTAGGGTTTTTGGTATAATGTTTAGTGGTTAGGGGTTGTAAGGTTTTTGGTATAATATCACTGATAGATAACGTATGAAAACGGAAGAAATCGTTTAGAAACTACCGAAAACAGACCAAACGTGTGAAAACAGACGAAAATTGACAGAAATGTGTGAAAACGGGCAAAAACGTAAAAAACAAACGAAAACGGACTGAAACATATGAAAACGGACGGATAAATCAGAAAACGACTGAAAACGGACGAAAACGTGCGAAAACAAAAGAAAACGTGTGAAAACAGAAGAAAACGTGTGAAATCAAGCGAAAACGCGCGAAAACAGACCGAAACCCGCAAAAATAGGCAGAAACGCGCGAACGCGGGCCGAAACGCGCGAATGCTGGCCGAAACGCGCGAACGCTGGCCGAAACGCTCGAACGCTGGTCGAAACGCGCGAACGCTGACCGAAACGCGCGAACGCTGGCCGGAACGGGAGAACGCTGGCCGAAACGCGCGAAGAACGTGCGAACGCTCGCCGAAACGCGCGAACGCTCGTCGAAACGCGCGAACGCTCGCCGAAACGCGGAACACTGGCCGAACGGGTGAACGCTGGCAGAAACGCGTGACAGCCACGGAAACGCGCGAATGCCGGCGAAAACGCGCGAATGCCGGCGAAAACGTGCGAATGCCGGCGAAACACGCGAAAGCCGACGAAAACACGCAAATGCGGACGAAAGCGTAAGAAAATGTCCAAAACCGGACGAAACCGTGTAAAAACGTGTGAAAACAGACGAAAATGTATGAAAACGGATGAAAACGTAAGAAATCGTGCGAGGACATAAGAAAACGTGCGAGAACGTCTAAAAAAGAATGAAAATGAGCGAAAACGTGTGAAAACAAACCGAAACACGCGAAAGCGTACAAAAACGTGCGAAAGCGGATGAAAACGTATGAAAATGTACAAAAACGTATAAGAACGTAAAAAAACGTA
>BQNB010141776.1:0-17224 GCA_026074375.1 Tanacetum coccineum | reverse complement strand
TAAATAATAAGGGAAAATAAAAGTAGAACGGAAAACTCCCTGATGTTTTGCTCGTGATAATTCTTCAAGATGAGTTCTTGAGTAAAAAGTGTGTTGACTAGGGCTTCAAAATGCCCGGATAAGTTCAACACATGTCTTTTTCAGAATATATCATATCATAGTTTTAGCAAGGTCCTTCATAAAAGATTAGAAGACAAGTACAATTTCTATCTCGTTACAATTGTACAAGAAAACAATTAAACACACAACTGTACAGGGATCAATACGCCGTATCCCAAACCCTAGGATATACCGTATGATTCCTGTAAAAACAATTAAATTACTAGAAATTGAATATTAAGTTTTAAAACTGATAACGTCCAGACACGTCTATATGTCGTATCCAGAGGGGTTCGATACGCCGTATAGAGTATCTGGGAAGACAGACTCGTGCAATAAACAATTAAAATGCGACAAACAATTAAAATGACTGGGTTGTCTCCCGGGAAGCACTTTTGTTTCAGCTGGTCTTTAAGTTTGACCTTTTTCCTTCTCATTCATCATAAGTTCGCTCACCCTCGTCCCCGTGTGTGAATTTCTTCATAATCATTTGGCATGATGCGTACTTCTTGCAAAATTTCATGCCGAGCACAGCGTCTTTTGTTATATCATCACTGTCAATGATGGTAAAACCTGTAATAATAGAAAAACTTTTGACGAAAACAGGTATATCAATCAAAGTTCCGACATGACTCTTCCCTTCATCCTTGTCATTAATTATGGAATAATAAAAGCTTTTGGACATTAAGTTAATGGACAAGGAAGGGAGGAGGTCAGCGTTAACATACTTATACCCGATTACAAAATAAAATTTCATTTTATAATAAAAGGAGTTGGTTTTAACAAAAGTTGGCTCAAAATCAACATCTTGATTTGTTTTAGTTTCTAGAGGTGTATCCAAATAATTTAATTCTATATAGTTACCATAAGTTGGGTCGAATGATTCATCCCCCTCTCCTATAAGCTTTGTTTTCGAATCAAGACCTTTTATTACAAAGACCCTCTTGATTATGCTAGTGGCGGGCTTAATACTTTTAAAAACAAGTTTTTCTTCCCCGACCCTTAAAGTAATCTTTCTTTTGAAGACATCAATCTTGGAATGGGCAGTTGACAAGAATGGTCATCTGAGGATTAAAGGGACATCGTCATCCTCGGGTATGTCTAAGATGATAAAGTCTATAGGGAAAATAAAATTGCCAATCCTTACTAGCACATTTTTGGCAATACCCCTTGGTTGTTTTATGGTTCGGTCAATCAATTCGATGGTCAAACTAGTGTGAGATAAAATTCCTAGACCGAGGTTGGTGTAGGTAGAAAATGGCATAACGCTCACACTTGCTCCTAGGTCAACAAGGGCTTTATCAAAATAGATATTACGAATAAAATAAGGTAAAGTAAAGCTCCTTGGGGATTTTTCTTTTTGAGGCAAGGTGTGATTATAAGCATCCAGAATCTTCACATCTTGTGCCTCTCTTCAATCATCACAACCGAAGTTTTGCAGTCGTCTTGGGAAAAGGACTATTTTAGAAGATACGCTCTTGTGTTGTGTGCCCGATACGGCGTATGGACCACATTCGATACGGCATATCTCAGAAAAATCAGCTTTAGCAGTTGAGATCAATTTAACTTGGTCTCGAGGGTTTTTCTCCGTAGAGCTGGGCAGGCTTCCAAACCCTCTTTCTTGCAAGACCTTGCTCATCTGTCCGATTTTTATTTCCAAGGTCTTAATTGAAGCTCCTTGATTTCTTATTGCTGCATCAGTAGAAGCTATGATCTCCTTGATTATGTTTGAGTTTTCTTCATGCATTTTAGCTGATTCTGTCATAAATTTAGTCAGTGATTCTTGCAGGCTTGGTCTCTGATCAGGATACAAAGAGTTTCTATTGTTTTGTTGGTAGAATCATAGCTCTACTGCTCTATATTGTCCTCTAGGTTGATAGGGTGCACCGAACTGTGTATAGTAAGCTTCTTCTAAAGTTTTTCCTTCTTCTTTTTGTGGACAATCCTTCGTATAGTGTGGTCCTTTGCATAGTTCGCATCCGACCTGAGCAACGTACACTTTCTCATTTACTTTCTTTATTTCTCGTCTGAGATTATTGAGTTGGGCTTGGATAGCAGCAAGCTCGTCAGAAGTTTCAGTAAATTTAGTCCTTAAAGATGTTCCATTATGCCATTTTTTGGAGTATTCAGCCATTTCTTGGATGGCTATTTTAGCATCAGCAGCAGTTTTGGAAGGTATGGCACCCTTTGAGTCCAAAATTTGTCAACTTAGAACATCTAGCCCATTATAAAACAAGATGACTTCCTGCATTTCGGTTAAGTAATGTTGAGGGCACTTCATCAGCAATTCTTTAAATCTTTCCCATGCACGGAAAAGGCTTTCATCGGGTTCCTACTGGAAGTTGTTGATTTCCTCCATTTTTTTGCGGTACGGGCAGGTGGACAGTATTTGTTTTGAAATTTAATTTTAAGAACTTCCCAGGTTGTAGTCGAGCCTGATGGCTGGTTGCTTAGCCATCTGCTTGCGGCTCCAGTGAGGGATACAGGGAAGGCTCAAAGCATGATTTGATCTTGAGTTATTTTTGGGATGTGAAATAAGTCAACAATCTCTAGGACCTTCTCGATGTGCTCATTTGAATCTTCGTGTTCCAGACCACTGAAAGTATTGTCATGAATCTCCTTGAAAAATTGCCCTTTCAATTCAAAGTGGGTGTCTTGGTTAATCGTGGGCCTAGTAACGCCCGACCCGTAATCTCCTCGGGTTTTGCTCATGTATTGCTCCATTGTTTTACTTACTTCTTCCCCTGATTGTTCCTCGATGTCAGAAATGTGATCGAATTCGGGTGAATTCGATTCTACGAGACTTGGTGTATCAAAAAGCCTCTTTCTTGAGCAAAATTTTTGTTCTGGGTTTTCAAAATGTGATAATAGTTCCTTTGTATAACTTTTTGTCATGCACTACCTGAAACAAATGACAATAAATCAATAGGATGTGTCCTGATGAGAGAAATCAAATGTAGAATTGAAACAAATGGAGTTTTGGTCTGCTACTATATTAGATGACAGATACGCCGTATTCAATTGATTTGAATACGCCGTATAGGTCTGTTTAATACCAGTACGCCGTATTGAGTTTACAGAATATGCCGTATGTTTGGAAAAACAGATACGTCATTTAGACTATAGAATTCAATACGCATTTCTGGGTAGAAGGTTTGATACGTCGTATCCAACTGGTGGATATGGCGTATCAGGTAATCAATCAGAACAGAATATTGTTTAAAACAATTAAATGCAAGAATTTGAGCAAACAAATTAAACACACAATGCGAATAAATACAAACAGAATTTAAATAATTAGATTACACTAAACTAAACTAATTAATGGTTTGAAATACTAATAAGAATAAGGTTTAATTAATTCACTCCCCGGTAGCGGCACCAAAAACCTGATGTGCTGTCGTGTAGGGTTAATTATTTAATTATCAAGTTTTACATTTATATTTAGCCGACAAACCTAAACCAGCACTTTTAAATTATTGGAAATTAAATATTAAGTTTTAAAAACTAATAACGTCCAGACATCTCTATACGTCGTATTCAGAGGGGTTCAATACGCCGTATAGAGTGTCTGGGAAGACAGACTCGTGCAACAAATAATTAAAATGCGACAAACAATTAAAATGACCGGGTTGTCTCTCGAGAAGCACTTTCGTTTCTGCTAGTCTTTAAGTTTGACCTTTTTCCCACACAATAAAAACAAGAAAGAGAAAAATTAGAAGATAGAAAAGCGGTACAATACAATGATAGAAAACTGTATTAGCCATATTAAATCCAGTTCAATGTTGGTTTGTTTGTTTTAGTGCAATGATTTACTTATCTCGAAAGGGCATACTCCTCTCTAAGACTTAGGCGGGATTTCATCCTAAGCCTAGACATGATAATCCTTTCATATATAAACGCATCGCTATAAGCATCCTTTGTTTAATTATATCTATCTTTGGAATCAAAAGCTAGTAGCTAGTGTGATCCTGTTAAACCCTTAGCCCCAACGGACTTTACTCCACTTATTGCTTGACGTGTTTTATTACTGGTAGTACTACTATCAAATCTTTATCAGTTAATTCGACGAGCATGATTGCTGAACATAAATGTGTCATCTACCGGTCCAAACTAAGCTCATATTCAAAGACAAAGACAAAAAAAACTTTATTTGTGATCCTAATTGGTCGGTAATATAAAACACGATAGGGAGGAGTATCCCGGCATCTTAATTACTTTTTAGTATCACTAGGACCCAATTAGAATGATTAGGTACGCTTATTCAAACACATAAACAAGTATGAGGTGATAAACATAATTAAACAATCAGCGATAAATTAAGAAATTGTTTTTAAAACAAACCAAACATTGAACTTTATTAAGAGATGCTAATAGCCCGAGGGTATTTGCCCTCTACAACACTTGTAATTATACAGGCGTTATTCAAAACAAATGAAAATCAAAACGATTAAGGAGTAAAAATTTACCGATGTGTTATGGATTCGTGATCAATGCTTGACCTTGGTGGCTGATCTTCTCTTCTAAAATTCGTCTTTAATGAGTATGGTATATAGAATATGATATTGCATACTGAAAACTCGTTTTTGAGTCTTCTATTTATAATGTCTGAAAAAGACTCGATATGTCATATCTGGCTAGGTCGATACGGTGTATTGGGTTGCATTCCTTGGAGTCGCTACGTTCTCAATCAATCAGTGACATCTTTCCCAATTTACTTTATTTACTGTATCTTCGAATAGTTATCTTCATGGATACGGCGTATGTAAACAGAAGGGATACACCATATTGGGAATTGGTCAAACGCGTTTTCTTGTAAAGTCTTGGCGTTGATATGCCGTATCTCTTTTGTTGGATACGGCGCCTTTTAGTTTGTCTTCACAAAAACTCCTGAATTACTGCATTTATAAACTTTAAAGCAATTAAGTACCAACTAATGTAATAATTATATAAAAGTGGGCAAAACAGATGGGATAAATGATATAATAAAGTGACGTTATTTGATGTCATCATCTGGCATCGTTTATCTTCTCTTTTAATATTGTTTTTTACTTGTGTTTTCATATAAGGCTTGAAAAACGAGTCTATAGCAGTGTCAGGAGGGTTTCCATATTCATATTCCTCCCATTTATCATCGCTTGATACGATGTCATCAAACGATTCATTATCCCCATCGATAAATCCAAGAATGACATAACGCGCTTTTAGTCACCCGATCAATTCTCATATCATCTAGCCTCGAATCTAGCCATGCCATTAATTCATAGTAGCCAAGCTCGTCCGCATTGTTGCTGTTTGCGACATAATTCTTTCCATTACGTGATAGGGGGAAGTATTTACAGAAGAATCTTCCAACAAGTATTCCCCAAGCGGTGATTTTACCATCCCACTCATCTATCCACCATTGTTTTGCATCATCAGCTAGTGAGTGGGGAAAAACCTTCACGCGTAATCGATCGGTGTCTACATTGGGAATTTTAATTAAATCAAGTATTTTTAAGAACCTTAGCAATGTGGTCGACTACGTCTTCGTTAAACTTTCTGTGGTATGCATTACTTTGTATTTCCATTAAAAAGTTCCTTTATGAGTTTAATATCCATGTCTTTGTTAGAAAGATTTGATTTAGTTTGAGCTTTTCCCATGTTTTCTTTTAAAATCAGTTCTGTCATGACTTCTTATAGTGTCTTCTTCAATCGACTAGCTCTGATACGTATGGTCTGTCACATAGGTAAAACTATCAGCAGGATTTGCTTTGAAGAAAAAAAAATTAAGCACCGAAGTCAAGTACGAAAATCAAGGATTTTGTTACTATATCAGATAGTCAATACGCCGTATTCAATGGAACTGAATACGCCATATTAATCTTTATGAATAAATACGTTGTATTGGATAGAAAGTTGGATACACCGTATCCAATGAAAGTGGATACGCCGTATCGGTTTATCGACCAGAACAGTGTATTATGAAAAACAATTAAACACGCAAACAATTAAATACAAAAAATATAAAAGCAAATATACAGAATATATAAAATTATACACTAATCTAAATTACACTAATCCTAAGGGTTAGATCTAATCTAATGTTAAAAACCAAAATATCAAATAAAAATCAAGATTAATTTTTACTCCCCGGCAACGGCGCCAAAAACTTGATGTGTCGTTGTGTGGATGTAAATTATGATTCAAGTTTTAAATTTATATTTTGCCGACTTAACCAAAAACAACACTTTAACGGGTAGTGTACCCGCTCGGTAGTAGTTTTGTGGTAAGTAGGGTGTCGATCACTAAGAGCGAGAAACACTTTCAATTTATCAATACTTTGGTTTTTCTAATCTAAGTTAGTTTAATCTATGCTAAACCCATGTTAAACCTATGTTAATCATAAATCAAATGGATAAGGAGGGTTTTCAGCCTAAGAGACTGGCACGGGTTTAGTGGTGACTAAAACCAATTCAAGACACTAAAACACACGCAAGCAAATTAACAGAAGATAAAATAGAAGGCTAGCACAAATATTAAAAAACTGTTTTAACCATGATAATCCAATCGAACGTTGTTTGTTTATCTGAGTGCAATGATTACGTATATGATAGGCTGGCATCTCAATTCTTAAGACCTTATGCGGGGTACTTTCTTCATAAAGATTAGACATGAAGACAATTATGGTTTAATTAACGCATCTGCATAAAGCATCATTATTTGCTTACATATTATTAATCTTTCTTAGGGTATTAAAAGCAATGGTGATCTTGTTAAACCCTAGCTCATAGAGAACTGTATACCCATTTATACTTAACGGCTCTTTATATATACTAGTCCAATGTCTGGTGTCCTTACCAATTTAGAATAAGAACGTACTCGTTGATACCAAGGTCACCTTATGGCTCAACTATGTACTAAAACTAAAGGCATAGATAGGTAATTATATGTGATCCCTATGGATTCTAGATATATAAATTGCAATATGGAGAGCTATCCCGGACTCTTAGCCTACCCCCAAACAACACCAAAGTTGCAGCGCATTAAATATGTAGGAATAGACCTAGTTGAATAATAGAGGTCGCATACTTAAGCACGTAAACAAGTATATTGATAAACTAAACAAGCAATCACGATAAATTAAGAAATATTTTGATAAATTAACTCCAAACATTAGATTTTCAAATAAGGCTAATACCCGAAGGTAATGTAGCCTTCAAACGTCCATAATTAAATACAAATGTATAATTAGCCATGGTAACCTTAAGAGAGTAACAAAATGATACAAAACTGAACGATTATCCAAGAGGTACAGAAATTACACGTTTGTCTCTATGGGAAATTAATAGCGTTGCAAGACCTCTTATGCTCCTTTTCTCACACTTAAATGAAGCTACTTTTTGGGTTTGGTATCGAGAATATGATTTAGCACACTTAAAACTTGTTTTTGAATTTCTATTTATAAGGTTTGGAAAAAGGTCGATACGGCGTTAGAAAGTCACTTGATACGGAGTATTGAGGATTTCTTGGAAGTAGGGACCACGTTTGATCATCTTATAGATATTTTATTTTCATATGGATCTGAGTACGGAGCGTATTGGTCTTTCTGGATACGGCGTATTGGATCTTGTTTTCTTCGTAGTCTTTGGTGAAGTGCAGGCACAGATACGCCATATCTTCCTTGATAGATATGGCGTATTGGTTGTCAGAACTGTAATATTCAAATATCTTCGTTTAAGCTCCAGAATATGTGACTTTTAGTTAACTTTCACCAAGTGCTCCATAATTACTGCAATTCTCAAATATAAACGATTAAGTGATAATTCTTTGAAATAATTATATAAAATAGGTTATTTACATGGGATAAATGATGCTATAAAAGTGACGTTATTTGATGTCATCAGCGGTCCAGCAAATCATCATAATTGCAAAAGCATTATCATCATCGCCCACAATAAAACTAAAATAAGCTCATAGACATCATAGACTCAGAACTGTAATTTCTAAAAGCCGACCCATTTTCAACATATCGCAACCATGACAGAAACCTCATGAATCTTGTCGTCTCAAAGAATTGTGAAACAACATAATCATACAAATACTTTTACGCCCTATTTCGGCTCTGATTATTTTTGTAGCTTAAACATACGCACAAAATACAACCAAAGGATAAAAGGCTAACCATTATGCCATGGCTGCAAACACCACCCTATTGGTGCTGCCACGCCAAGATACGGGTCATTTTCACCCAAGGCGCACCAGCCTATATTCATTTTCTTACAGACCTGGAACATCTCTATCCATTGTAGTTCTGAACTCAAACATACGAAAAAATATCAAGTTTGGCTCAGATTTGCGAGCATAGAATCAAATAAAAGGGCACATAACCCCTCGTGGCTACAAACATAAATAAAGTGATGCCTCGCCAACATACGGCTGGGTGGCACCCAACACGGTCCAACAACTTATCATAGTTTCAAAATCATAAACAGAAAAAAGCAATAATATTATCATCGCCGCAACACATATCCGAAGGCGCAAGAGAAAGATAACCACAAGTTCGGAACTCGGTCCGTTTTCATGATATGGCAGCCATGGCAGCAAGCTTACAGAGCATGTCGCATAAAAAATACTTCTAAGCATCAAGAAAACACAACATAAGCATTAACAAATTCAAAACTATAAACATACAGGTATGCAACACGGGTGGGTAAAGAAACGTATTAGGAAACCCACCGGTTATAACCAATATCAGGATTAGTCATATTTTTAACAATGCATCTATGTAGCCATCAAAATATTCACAAAACCCCAAAACCCAAAAATGCAACCAAACAAATCAGGACAATAAGCCAACCCACATCTAATGAAATAAAATGTCATAAACAAAATTCAACAATAACAACAATAACACAAAAATCACAAACCTAAACACATGCTTTCTTCTTGTTTAATTCAGATAGGTGATAACCAAAGACACCAAACACGCCTAAGCCAAGAACATGTAAACCTCTAGTCCCAGATACCTGTTATTGTAAAAATAAATAAATACCATACATCAACGAACTCAGATGTGTGATAACCAAAGAGACCAAACACAACCATAGTCTCAGATATGAGTTATGGAATACACCTGGTGTCTATGTAAGAACACACAACCTTAAGTGGAAAGATTATGTGGCACTTACGAAATATAATAATGCAGTTACTGTAGCTTCTACTGTTCATTGTCCCACAATTCACTGTAGAACTAATAAAATCACAAAATGAAACTACCGGAACGGGTTAGATCATAGTCGGACGGTGAGTGATGGTTTGGATCTTGAATGGATATAGGTGGTGTGTGATGGTGTGAGAGAGACGATAAACATACGGGTATGCAACCCGAGTAGGTAAAAAAAAGGGCCGGCTAAATGGTCAGGTGCGCCTGGTAATTATATGTTTTTACAATTGTTGGTATCACATATAAGATCAACCAGTTTTAATGAACGTCCACGCACGGAGCTCATATATAAAATTT
This sequence comes from Tanacetum coccineum, assembly GCA_026074375.1. Lineage (NCBI taxonomy): Eukaryota > Viridiplantae > Streptophyta > Magnoliopsida > Asterales > Asteraceae > Tanacetum > Tanacetum coccineum. Next base: position 7,623 of record BQNB010141776.1, on the reverse strand, counting down.
GAATTAGGGTAAACTACAAATTATGGCTGTGTGGTTTGTTTGCACTCTCCGTCACTCTTAAACTTTAATTACAAAGAACGTCATTGTTGTTCATGTTTTGTTACAAATCATGTCCATTTCACTAACAACCGTTAGATTTTTTCGTTAGTGACACTCATGTGCGTTTTACGTGAGAGTATTTTAGTCATTTTTGTTTTCCCGTCTAAATCAAACCACTTGTATTTATGATCCTAAAAAACCATTGTTCGCAGGGACTAAATTTGCAATGAAAACTTTTGTGGTGTATTAGCTACCACGCATAATTAATCAAACATATTGTGGTAGATTCGAGCACACATTTAGCACATCGATCAAATCACACACATAATCAAACATGGTTAGACCTGTATTTTGGCAGATTCGAGCAGACAATTTCCTAATCCGTAATCTTGGTCTTGTTTATGGTAAGTTTGATTCCTTTTTATTTTGATGCAATTTTTTTCAAATAGCTAGTTAAGAACACGCATAGTATGTGTGAAAAGTAGCTTACGTTAAATTTTAAAATTTTAAGTTTTTTTTTTTGTTTTTTCCTCAAGTTCTTATGAAAAGCTATTTACGCTGGAAATCCACCACAATGGTGACTTTACAAACCTACCAAATAGAAGATATCAGTTTGCAGATATAAACTATGTTGACCTTATTGACTATGATCTATTTTCCCTTGAGGAGTTTGTTAGAATGTTAGCTGAACTAGGTTTAGGCGATGATAGGATTATGTGGACCCATTTTAGGATCCCATGTCAGTCTTTGGATAAGGGGTTGGTTCCATTAATGGCAGTTGAAGATGTGATCATATTGTTGAAATACGTGACTAGGATTGAAGAAATTGAGTTTTAAATCAAAGTTTAAGATTGTGTGCATAGTAATCGGGATTAAATATTGCCATTAATATATGATCCACTAGGGTCACACATAATAGCTCGAGAGTACAGGTTTATATATTTACTGTAAATATATCAAATGATAAATTAAGCGAATAAGTATTGGGCTTAATTAGTTGGACTTAATTAAGTGAGGAAGGAGTGAACCGAACACATAGAACGATCCAGTGTGGGGCCTACGTTGGACGGCCGACCACCTTAGGGGTGTGTCAAGCTGGGCATGGTTCTTTGACTTGTTTAGTAAGATAAAGATGATATAATATCAAATCTTTTAAACTAGGTACTTATCTCTTTATTTATTTTGGTAATTATCTTAGAGTAGGGATCCGGTGAGAAGAAAAACTATAATGAGAAGAATAAGAAGGATTTCTAGCCACACATTTTAAATAGAAGAGAGAATTTTAATGGGAAATGCATCCATTTTCGTAGGTGCATCTTAAATATGTGGTTGTGGTTTCTTCTTATCATTCTCATTTTAATTTTTCTTCTTATTTGATCCTAACTCAATTATCTTATTTAGGAAATTGGTTATTTATCCATTAAGCATTATAAATAGAAGACTTAATTATTGATTCATTATCAGTTTACAAAATTCTAATCCTACCCCCTTTATTTTGTCATGACATACAAACCTACACAACATATTCGTATGTTGTGTTTTACACAATTAGAGTTATTGTTGTTGTATTGATCAACTGCTAGCACGATACTGTACACGTTTGAGGGCTAGTGTGTATATGTCGTGACTAGTTTTACATTGGGCTCTTTGATTCGTCTAGATCTCCCACTCAAAGCAAACATGTACGCAATGTTTTTTTGTTTATTTTTATTAGTTATAATTCGTATATGGATCGCTAGCTCGTAGAGAATCTTGTAGGGTTTTTATATCTTCTGTTACATGTTTTCTAATAATGGTTACTAAAAATTCAAAATTGTACCCTACACTTTCTTACGGTGGTACAAGAGCCACTTATACGAATTTATAACTATCTGTGATATGTTTTAAACATGAGTTTTATGGTTATAGTATCATATCTGAATTATTGGGCCAATTCATTGCCTAATGATCTTCATCTTAGGATTTGAATATAAAAACATTCTAAGTGTAGATAACCATGAACACTACTCAAGTCACTGAATAAATAGTCATTCAGTGAATTATTTTCAAATGTTCAACCTCAATCTATGAAGAAAGACCCACCATTCAATAAAGCGGGACTCAGTTAATGAAGTCCCTCAACTAAAGAAGAAGGTAATGGGTTCAAGGAGCTGTAGCAATAAGCTCACTGAACCCCTTTCAATAAATCTCCTTTAACATTTGAAGCCTAAAGATTTAGACAAAATATCTATGGTAACTAAAGGTATGGGTGAGATTTGTTTGGAAGGTTAAGTACAAATACTTGTCAACCAAAGACAACATATTATGTTTGGGTATAAAAAGTCAGTGTCATCATTGATAGTTAAAAGTGTGTTGTTATTTTGCTGAGAAGAGATACTTGTAATAGAGACAAATGTACAAATGTACTTATCCAATAACCTTGGGACATGAAGTTATTACCCAAAACTTAGCCTATAAATACTAGAATTGTAAAGGAGTAAAGCTTCAAGTTTGTGCATTTAATGTTAAAAACATTCATAAACTCTTTGCTTATCCAAAACAACTAAGTCCCTGAATAGTCAGTTGGTTAGCATAGTTGTAACTTAAAGTAATACTTTGGTTTACTTTGAGTTTTGGAGAGGAGATCATATACCATATATTGTCATCCAATCCCAACTGTTATTTTGCAAACAGTTAGGTATAATTCTTTAATAAATATCAAATAAGAATTAAGATTTAACAAAGTTTTGTGTCTTTACCTGGCATCTTATTATTTGTTACAAAACCTTTTTCATTACATTACTATTAATTAAGCATGGTCTATATTAAATTTAACTTTGTATGAATAGTGATAGAGTATGTGTTTTTGATGATTCAGTTTAATTGGGTTGAAGATAAGATAGTTTTCCGGTTTATGATTCTAAATATGAAATTCTTGATTTCCCTCCAAAATTTAATTTGAAAGTTTTCTTTTGTCAAAAATTGAAATTCACAATAAACAAATTTAAGATTAGTAAAAAAGGTATGAGTTTGGAAAATTTTAACGCCAAATTTGACCATAAAGATTTGAACTTCAACCAAAAGCTTTGAATTTTGAGCCAAAATTTTCACACTTACTCGAAAATTTGAATTTAATGTAAAAATTCGATATAAAAACTAATCTCAAAAATAAATTTTACTTAAGTTTTTACGCAAAAAAAAACTTTTTTTTTCTTGAATCCTTAAGAGTCATTAGCGTTAGAATTGAAAATTGATAGCAAATTTTTTTTGACCGAATTAAAAAGATCTCGGGAGACACTTGAAATCAACTTTCTCGATTGCAATTTAAAATATTATCTCGGTTGTGAGGTGAATTATCTTTGTTACTAAGTGTGAAACGATATCTCGATTGCTAGTTAAAGATCGGACAGAGTTTTGTTTTAGAAATCAATGGAAAAACCGTAATACATCTTAGAACCGAATTAATATTAGTTATCTCGGTTGTAAATAAAAAATGGGCAAATGACACTGATGACGTATAACACGTGTAACAGGCCTCCAGGCCTGGATTACATAAATTATACAGGGGCCCAAGCCCAACAAGACAATCGCAAAGCATAACAGGCCCAAACTAAGCCCACTCATGTGCTGGCGCGGCCCAGGAGAAATAAGACGGACGTGATAGGCCTTCCGCGGACCAAGCAACATCCGCGGAAGGGGACCCATGTCCGCAAGACACGATTACTGCGGACCCTTATCCGATAAGGGTCCCACTTCGGCCCACTAACAAAAATGAGCGAAATATTAGGAAAACCTAATATTTGGCTCACCTATAAAAAGGGGTACTCTGACACCCCCACAAAGTATGATTTTCTGGCCACATTTCATACACACATACTCTGACATTCTCTGACAAATATGTTTACTTACTCTTACGCCAGAGTCCAATCATGGGGTCCGTCCCCATGATAAGACTAACGGTTTACCTTTCATCGTGCAGGAAATCATCTCATTACTTGATTTAGTACAAGATCTCATCATTAGGCCTGGTCCAATAACTCCCCAGATCTACCCACTCAACCCATTACGTATTTTGTACTAACAAGTTAGCGCCATCCGTGGGACCAGAATACAACTGCGTTCTACAAAAATACTCACCATGAGTAATCATGAACAAACCACTCCTAGCCAACCCACGTCGGCGGTGCGAAACACGGTTAGGAGAGGAAAGGAGCCAGCTATGCAAGATCGAGGTGGGCCCGCATCCGACGCAGCCCTCCGAGAATATTGCGACAAAAATTACAATCAGCTGCTGCCAATCATGGCCGAGAAGTTTAATCGGGAGAAAGAAAAAAGTGAAAAGCTGAAGGAGCTAAAATCCCGGCTTAACTTCGAAGGATGTTCCAGAACATCGCGGTACTCCGAGTCAACAACGATGGACACCAAGGAACACAAAAAAAGGCACAGATCTAGGCGCTCCCGTAGCCCAAGAGCTAGTGTATTCTCAAGAATAAGACGTGAGCAGTCAAGATCACCAAAGCAAAGGTCGAAAGAAGGAGGCGTCTTTAAAAGGCTAGGAAGTAGGGGGAAGAGTGTGTCTGCACGCTCAGACAGCTCCATCCGGAACTCCCATTCAAAATACACAGAAGCTCTCTCAGAAAGTGAGGATAGCGAAGGCGGGCACTAGAAGTCAAGACCAAAGGAGAAGAAATCGCGTAGGGAAGAGGATGACTTGTCCCAGCCATGGGTATGTGAGGAAGTAGATCCTTTCACACCTAGAATCCGTTACTTTGACTTCCCAAAAACAAGGATGCCCATCTATATCAAGACATATGACGGAAGTGAAGATCTGAAAGATCATTTGAAAATCTTCCAGGCGGCAGCAAAAACAGAACGATGGGCCATGCCAACATGGTGCCACATGTTTAACTCTACGCTGACGGGAAACGTGAGAGTATGGTTTGATGACCTTCCGCCTGAATCAATAGATAGTTATGACGATCTGAAGAAAGCATTTTTGGAAAATTATCTCCAACAGAAGAAATGCATTAAAGATCCCATAGAAATCCACAACATCAAACAACGGGAGGGAGAGTCTACGGAAGACTTTGTGAAAAGATATAAACTGGAAAGCAGGGATGTCAAGGGGGCTCCAGAATGCATGAGAATCTCCGGATTCGTGCATGGAATTACAAACCCTGAACTCATCAAACGTCTCTATGACAAAATCCCGAAGATAGTTGATGAAATGATGAGAGTTACCACATCTTTCCTTAGGGGGGAAGTGGCAGCCTCAAATCACGAACGGAAGAAAACGTTTCCACCATGGAAACAACATGAAGGCAGCCAAAAGCAAAATTTAAAAAAAGGAGGTTTTCGAAACTAACAAAGGTCGGAAAGGAAGCAGGATCGGTTTTCCTTACTCACAAAAACCCCTAAATAAATTTTCGCTTTAGACAAAGGAAAATTTAAAGCTCCACCACCGATGACAACCCCCGTTGAGAAACGGAACCATGTAAAATTATGCGAGTTTCATGGTAAAGTAGGGCATAACACAGACGAATGTATGTACCTGAAGAAACAGATTGAGGAAATGCTAAAAGTAGGAAAGCTGTCACATCTGATTAAAGAACTAAAACAGAACAACGGAAAGGAACAACCTAAGGTGGCAAAGAAAGGAGAAACTTTTGGGAAGGAAAAAGCGTTAGCTATCCTAATGGTCCAACCCTAGGAAAGGGTGGCTAGACAAAGGATTACACAAAGTTTCTCTCCTAATCTGGAAATCTTGTTTCCACCCCTGGGGGAAGATGAAGGAACGGAAGGACCAATGATTATAGAGGCGGAAATAGGAGGCCACTGTGTACAGCGTATGTATGTAGACGGCGGATCAGCCTTAGAAATTTTGTATGAGCACTACTTTAGCCGACTCCGTTCGAAAATCAAAAACCAATTGATACCAGCCACTACTCCTTTGATTGGATTCAGTGGTGAAATAATATGACCAATAGGGCAAATACAATTGTTGGTTAAGATTGGAGATGAAGAACACTCTGCTTTGGCCAGGTTGAATTTCATGGTTGTAAAATCATCATCTTCATACAATGGAATTATTAGAATACCAGGAGTCAGAAAATTGCAAGCAGTTCCGTCAATAGCTTACTGAATGTTAAAAATCCCGATTGAAGGGGGAGTGATTACCCTAAAGAGTAGCAAGTTGGTTCCGCTGCAATGCGCGGTGGTCTCCGGACCTGAAGAAACCTCATCAGCTACCAAGCCAATAATAGAAGAAAGAGTCAAAATAGCAATAAACCTGAAGTATCCAAAACAAACAGTGATGATTGGCTCCACCCTCACCGAGGAAGGCCGCAACAAGTTATGTGGACTACTCCAGCGTAACTTGGACATTTTTTTCCTGGAAGCCCGCGGATATGACTGGAGTCCCAAGACATATTGTGGAGCATCGCCTAAACATACGGGAGGGATGTTCCCCGGTTAGACAAAAGAAAAGAGGGCAAGTGGCCGACAGAAACCAGGCAATACAAGAGGAGGTTGGGAAACTCGTCGAGGCAGGAATAATGAAGGAAGTACACTACCATGACTGGCTATCCAACCCAGTAATGGTAAAAAAGCACGATGACAGTTGGAGGATGTGCGTCGATTTCAAAGATCTAAACAAAGCATGTCCAAAAGACGGTTATCCGCTACCGGAAATAGACTGGAAGGTGGAATCCTTGTGCGGATTCCCTTTTAAATGCTTTTTAGACGCATATAAAGGCTATCATCAAATACAAATGGCAAAAGAAGATGAAGAAAAAACCGCATTCATCACAAACCAAGGAATATTCTGCTATACGAAAATGTAGTTTGGTCTGAGGAATGCTGGGGTAACCTATCAACGTCTGGTGGATAAAGCATTCCATAAACAAATTGGCAGAAATCTGGAAGTGTACGTAGATGACCTTGTCATCAAAATCCGTACGGAAAACGAGATAGTCAGAGACATAGAAGAAACATTAAAACTCTAAGGGAAATTAACATGAAACTAAACCCTAAAAAGTGTACCTTTGGGGTGGAAGAAGGAATGTTCTTAGGATACAAAGTCAACTATAGGGGACTGAAAGTATGCCCAAACAAGGTGGACGTTGTGCTAAGTCTCCCGTCCCCAAAATGTCTAAAGGACGTGCAAAAGTTAAACGGAAAGCTCGCACGCCTGAATAGGTTCTTGGCCAAATCAGCAGAGAAGTCAACCGTTCTTTAAAACTTTGAAAAAATGCACAAAGAAAAGTGATTTCCATTAGATAACGGAAGCGGAAGAGGCGTTTAAACAAATGAAACAACTAATAGCTGAGCTCCCTATGCTAACGGCACCAATGGAAAAAGAAGAGCTTATTGTGTACTTGGCCGTAGCAAAAGAGGCAGTAAGCGCAGTCCTGATGACGGAAAGGGAAGCTAAACAGAGACGCAAAGCCTTGGCCGTAGCAAAAGAGGCAGTAAGCGCAGTTCTGTGCATGGTAGGCCAATAGTAACTGGTCCACAATTAAACAAACCCCTAGAAGTGAAAACAAAAAAGCTGATGCTCTAAGCAAAATAGCTTCCACAAGCTTCGCGCACTTAAGTAAGCAAGTA
>BQNB010141775.1:0-17224 GCA_026074375.1 Tanacetum coccineum | reverse complement strand
GAGAGGATATGTGGGCTGTTTTGAGCAGAAAGAATGAGTGGGGGAGCGTCTACCTAGGGGCGGTCCCCTTAATTTTAAGGGGGCCGGCTGTGTATTTAAGGGGGCCGCCCAAGACTTTGGCTTCCCCAGTTTGTCTTTTGTGTAGGGGGAATTTTTTGGAACTTTTCTAGCCGTTGTAGGTCCGAAAAATTTAATTTCAGAATGTTTATTTTGAATAAAACATTTTTTTTAATTGTAGAAAATGTTTTGTAATGTTTTAAAAATGTTTACAACATTTTATAAAAGTGTGAGGTTGAATAAAAAAAAAATTTGATCATAAAATGCATTAAGCATTTATTTATTCATACTTTTAAGTGATGTATTTGTTGAAATGAGAATTTACTACTAATTACTTGTTTACGTTGAACGTTTTTATATTTTGTGATTATCAAAACGTAAAGATGTGAAAAAATATTAGTAATATTTTTAGACATTATATTTTATCAACACTATGAAAATTCTTGAAGCTTACCAACATGGTCCCACCGGAGGACATCATGGCCCTAACTACACAGCCAAGAAAGTTTTTGATTTTGGTTTCTTTTGGCCCACTACATATCGTGATACCCATGACATGGTCAAACACTGTGATGCATGTCAACGTCAAGGAAAAATCTCACAAAGGGACGAAATGCCCCAGAATCTTATCCAGATTTGTGAGATCTTTGACGTATGGGGCATCGACTTTATGGGTCCATTCTCGTCTTCACGAAGGAACAAGTATATACTCGTTGCTGTCGATTATGTTTCCAAATGGGTTGAAGCCAAAGCCTTACCCACTAATGATGCCCAAGTAGTTGTGAAATTTTTAAAACAATTATTTTCTAGGTTTAAAGAAAAACAAATTGCTTTAGAAGCATATTAATACATAAAGAAAAATCCTAAGTAGCCATAGAAGGATTTTGACTTGCTTGCGACACAAAAGGTTTGACAATTATTTAGGAGGCAAATTAAAAAGATTAATTGGTTGGAGAGTTTGAGACAGAGGCGTTTTTGAGGGATAATCTCTTTTGAACTCTAGAGATGAGGATGAGGTCGAGTGAGGAGGAATTTCAATCCAATAGACATTCCTCACTTAAACGCAAGTAAAATGTTTTTGGGAGAAAGACACAAGGGCAATACCACCTAGGATTCAACATGGGTTAATGTTAGGGTGGTGTGGTAGTATTGGAGAGTAAGGAGATGGGTGAAATGTTTTTTTGTTGTTGAGATAGATGCATGGCTAATATGTATGATAGTCTTGATTTGATTAACATTCAACAACAAGGCTTTCACCTACTTGAATAGAGGGATGTGAGTATGAGTTTGGTTTGTTACTTAAAGGTGGAGCTTGAGCAATATGTGAGTTTGATGGGTGAGATGGGAAGTGAAGGAAGTGAGAACAACTTTGGAGTATGTGGTAGAGTCCATATGTAAGGATTATGGTAAATGCGTGATTGGGGTGATTGTTTTCATGAAGATGGATCATGAGAGGAGTGAGAGTTTGGTATTGGTGAAGTTGTTTGCTCACATTAGAATTTTGTTGCAAAGGTTTGGTTTCTTCCTCCAAATGGGTCCCCACTCAATTTGGTCAAAACCTTGACTAGTTTATGGATGTGAGTTTTGTTAGGAAGATGTCATATGGATGGGATGATTATTGAATATGTAAGAAATAGGATGTCAATAACGTGAGGAAATGTTTAAAATAGGACAAAATGAACATTCAAAAATTAAATTCCAAGAGAAATTTGTATGAGAATATAAGGAACACAAAGCTTAAGTCTAGAGGGTGTTAAGGTTTAAAAAGCAAAGAAAAATATTGTTTTTCCCCCTGTTGGCCTATGCCTTTCCGCCTTAATTAAGGTCGCTCCCCCTTAAAATTCAGTGGGGCGCCTTTCAGAATTAATAGGGCCGCCTAAAAGGACCCCAGATTTCCAAAATTCGATTTTTCTCAAAAATTTTGTGTGAGGGATTTCTGTTTTGGTGTTAGTTTGCAGCAAAGTCCATCCTTTTATGACAATTAAGGTTTTTAGCACATAGCATTTAAGCATTCAACGTTCTATATATATATGACAAGATGTAGAACAAAACTATTTCACATAGTTTTAGCATATACTCATATATGAATTGAGAACCAAAAAAATGAAGAGCATATATAAAATAGTAACAAGATATGATGCATAAAGAATTTTTCTTGTCAAGAGGGCTAAGTTAAGAATGAACTAAACTTATGTGCAAGTACTAGTGTGTGCCTAAATGCAACAAATGTGGAGTAGCGATTATTTCGACACTAATACATGCAAAACCTAATAAATAATCCAAATGCTCCTTGATTTAATTTTGTTCAACCGAGATTGTCAAAAAAATATATATTAGATTATATACTTTTGACAATAATAAGAAGACATAAGCATATGTAAAAAATGTTTACAAAAATGACATTTTGATTATCTTTTTATGTGCTCCTAGTTTTAGAGAAGATTTTTTTAAGAAAAAAATAGATTGGGACTAATTGTATATATGTATAATAAAATATGCCACTTTAAATAGAAGAATAAGTAAAGTTTTGTTTATACACTTTTTCCAATAGTGTGTTTTTGTGTGTATAAATAGTAACCTAGACACAAGGAGAAAAAAGAAATAATATTTTGTTAGTGGGTGAATCCCCTTAAAGTCTGGGCGGTCCCCTTAAAATTAAGGGCCCCCTTTAGATTAAAGTGGGCACCCCCTGTTGAAAAAAAATCTCAGAATTTTTGTCAAATATTTCTTTGATTGATAATTCTTTGATGATATTATTTCTTAATTTAATGCCAAAAGCTTAATCAATTTGTTCCATTCCTTCCTTGACCTAAAGAGGAAGTAGTTAAAAAGGCTCTCGTTTAAGTGGTTTTATTTAGGAATCGGCTAAGTTGTCTTCCGTGTAACCTTGTTCTATGTGATATTTCCTTTTTTGAACATTACGCGAAGAAAGTGATGGCGAATCTCAATGTGTTTTGTTCGTGAGTGTTGAACGGGATTCTTAATTAAGTCTATAGCCCATTTGTTATCACACATTATTGGAATGTCGTCTAACCTAATGCCATAGTCTATGAGAGCTTGTTTTATCCACAGGGCTTGTTGACATGCCTTTCCGGCACTTACATATTCCGCTTCGGTTGTGGAGATGGCAAGAGCGGTTTGCTTCTTCGAAAACCAAGATGTTAGACAACATCCCATAAACGTGCAACCACCACTAGTGCTCTTGCGATCTACGTAATCTCCCGCATGATCCGAATCCGCATACACTATTGTTTCTATGTCGGTATCCCCTTAGGAATACCATAGAACCTAATGCAAAGTGCCTTAATGTATCGAAATACGTTTAACCGCTTCTAGGTGAGAGTTTTGGGATCCTCTGAAAGCGGCACAAAGGCATAACACTAAACAATGATATTAGGGTCTACTTGCCATATTAAGTATAATAAACTACCTATCATGCCTCTATATTTGGTATTATCTACGGACTCACCTTCCTCTCTCTTTAGAGTTTTGGATCCGTAGACATAGGGGTTTTTATTGGCTTAGAGTCTTCTAGTCCAAATTTCTTAAGCATTTCCTTAATATATTTTGATTGATTAAAAAATATTCCATCATCTAGTTGTTTTATTTGTAATCTTAAGAATAAATTTAGTTCCCCCATTATACTCATTTCAAACTTATCATGCATGATCTTGGCAAAGTCATCACACATTTCTTGACAAGTTGATCTGAGTATAATGTCATCAACATATATTTAGACAATAATGAGATTGGAGTCTTTCTTTTTAGTGAAGAGTGTGTTATCTACCATTTACCCATGAGTAATTATCTTAATAAGAAAGGCTTGTTAATCGATATGTACCAAGCTTTTGGAGCTTGTTTTAGACCATAAAGAGCTTTCTTAAATTTATAGACATAATTAGGTTTTGCGAAGTCAATGAATCCTGGAGGTTGTGCCACGTAAACCTCCCCATTGATAAAACCGTTAAGGAATGCACTCTTCACATCCATTTGGTATAACTTAAAGTCTAGTGCGCAATCATAAGCTAACAGTATTCTTATGGATTCTAGTCTAGCTACGAGTGCATATGTTTCATCATAATCAATTCCTTCTTGTTGATTATATCCTTGGGCGACTAACCTAGCCTTATTTCTAGTTACGACTCTATTTTCATCAAGTTTATTTCTATATACCTATTTTGTTCTTAGAATGATCATATCCATGGGATTTGGGACTAGTTCCCAAACATCATTTGTTTTAAATTGGTTTAGTTCCTCTTGCATGGCCATCACCCAATTTTCATCTTTTAATGCTTCATTTATATTTTTTAGGATTAATGTTGAAATTAAAGCAAAAGAAATTTGCTTATTTGTCTGGCTTGCGACCCAAGAGTTCTTTAATTTTAGATTACCAATAACGTTTTTAAGAGATGAGTTTTAGATTATTTAAATATTTACAATTTGATCATTTTCCTAATGAGAAGTCCTTCAAGATCATTGCCTATGGTTGTGTATTTACTAACTCTCCATAGCTTCATCTTCGACTAGCTCATCATCCTTCTAATGTATGTTTTAGCGTGGGAGGAGTTTCATCGAAAGTTACATTCAACGACTCTTCAACTTTCATTGTTTGTTTGTTATTATGTAAGCTTTACTATTTTGCGAATATCAACACATTCGTATGACTTAGGGTCGAACTTGGTGAGGTAATCCTTTGTATTAAGAACAAAACATTTACTTCTGAATACTTTAAAATAGTTAAGGTTTGGTTTCCTACCTCTTAACAACTCGTATGGAGTTTTTCCTAAAATACGTCTAATGGAAACTCTATTAATTATATAGGTTGATGTATCGACCGCATTACACCAAAAATTTTGATGAATGGATTGTTCGTTTAACATGGTTCTACTCATTTCTTGTAGAGTGCGATTTTTTCCTTTTTACTACCCTATTTGATTGTGGAGTACGAGGAGCGGAAAAATTATAAGATATCTCATTCAAGAACAAATCAATGAAGATAAGTGTTCAAATAATAAGATAAAAATTAAATAAATACAAGATATCAAAAAGTGATTCACTTAAATAAATAAATAGAAAAATTAAACATTTATTGTTCATTGAAAAAATCCTACAAAAAGATAGAACAATAGAAATTTAAGAATGAATATCATCAACTATTTTCCGACATTGTACTCATTAATCATATTCCCGACCAACCATGATGCCGTTCTAATTGGATACAATGGAACATCCTAAATTTGTTTTTGGATTCATTTGCTAAATACTTTGAATTTTTCGAAGGCCTCGGTTTTATTTGCTAAAAATCTAGTCCATGTGAATCGAGAATAGTCATCTACGATTACTAAGGTATAACGATTTCCTCCATAGCTTCGTATGGCGGAAGGGCCAAACAAATCCATGTGAAGTAGTTCTAGGCATCTAGTTGTTGAAACTATATTTTTAGCCTTGTGACTTATATGAGCTTGTTTTCCAATTTTGCAAGCATCACAAAAATGTCGGTCGTATTTTAGTTTAGGTAGGTTTCTAACTAATTCTTTAGATGCTAATGATTGAATTAATTGCATATTAGCGTGACCTAATCTCCTATGCCATAGTGTGGAGTTTTCGTCCAATGTTGCAAGGCATATTTTGTCTTCCGGTTTATTTCCTAGTTTCATTACATATATTTTCCTTTCCTAAGCTTTTCCTATAACTTTTCGTCTTTGATTATTTGCTATCATGTTCGGTAAATATTACTTTGCATTTGTTATCACATATTTGACCTACACTAAGCAAGTTATATGTTTAAGTATCTACGTGCTCAACATTTTTAATTATTAGGGAGTCTTGAGAAATCGTACCTTTGTCTAAGATTTTAACCAGCGCAAGTTGCTCCCCAAAATTAGTTTCCTCTGTTTTATGCTTTGTATGAGAAGAACAACTTTACGATGACCGTCATGTGTTTTGAGCATCCCTATCTTTAATCCACTCATCTGTTCAAAGTTTACTCCTAAAGCATATTTCACATCGGCGCGAGCTACAAAGGCAAGTTTCATCTTTAGTCTTTCCTACTTCATCTTCTCCATTGGTCACTCCATGCTCCTCCAATAAATGCTCTTTGATCGTTGTTCTTTGGCGGCTTTGAACATTCTCCAATGAGGTGATTTGGATCACCACATCTAAAACATTTTCTTTCACTTTTACCATAACCATCATTTCTACTTCTTTGGAATGTTTTTCTATCGCCTCGTGGTTGTCTTAAAATCTTCCTCGTCTCTGAAGACTTCTTTAATTCGTTTGTACGGCATCAGCATACTTCTTCATCTTCACTAGCGTAGCTTGATCTACTTCAATCACTTACTTCCTTTTTCACCTTTAATGCAAGAGATCTACTTTGTTCTTTCCTTTGCCTTAAACCGTTTTTGATATATACTTTATTACTTCTTACATAAACTTTCAAGTTCCAAAAAGTTCGTTAAGAAGGTAAGTTGTTAGATTCTTTGATTCTTCAATCGCCGTGACTTTCGCGCGCCATTTTGGATGTAATGCCCTAAGAAACTCCTATCAACAATTCTTTCTAGAAAAAACCTCATCAAATACTTTTAGAATAGTAATGAATAGTGTTAAATTTAGCAAAGGCATTAATCTTTGATTCCTCTTCCGGAATCATGAATTGTTTATATTGTTGAACAAGAAGATCTATTTTGTTAGCTTTGACTTGATTATTATCTGGATGAGTGATTAATAAAGTATCCCAATTTTCTTTTGCGGTTTGACACATAAAAATTCTTTCATATTCTTTACATGTGCAAAGTCATTATAAATAGCCATTTTTTATCTTATTATTTTTGCAAGGTTCTTTTTTAAGCCATCGTTTATTTTTTATGAAAAGGTAAACTTCATCCTTTATAGTTTCGGATTATTTTGAATATGAGGAAAATCACCATCGGTAATAACATGCCCAAGGTCAGATCTTTTGATTTCACAAATTTCGAATCTATTTTTCCATAAATAATCCATCACTTTCAAAAGTGGTGGCCTTTGCATAATTGCCCTTCCTAAATATTTTTCCGATTCCATAGATCGATTAAAAGTTTAAAAATACAAATTTATTTTAAAAATTTTGTTAAGCGTGGCTTGATCCAATTGTGAAAAACTAAGAATGGAGGGTTAATATTTTACCGCTTTTAAACTTAATGTTTTAAAGTTTATTGTTAAAAATTCTAGAACGAATTTATGTGAATTCAATACTGTCACAATATGAAAGGAAATAATGTATGAGGAAATAGATGTAAGAACAAAGATAAGAGTAATAACTATCAAACCCATCAACGCAGGATTTAAAGATTGTTCGGTAATGAAAGCACCTGCTTGCGCCCTACTTCCACTCCCCGACACCTAACTCCGAGAGTTTTCTTTACTAAGTCAACAAGCTCCGTATGACAGAGAAAACCTACACAACGTTGCTTACACCGATTTACGACACAAAGCTCAAATGTCGATTTCTAATCATAGCTAGAACCAATCTATCACAACACACTTCCACTTGTTTCACAAACTCACAAATTCACAACTTCAACAACTCTTCACAACTTCACACCTCTTCACAACTTCACACTTTTTAACAACTTCAAGACTATCACATCACCACACTATTTATATCACAACAATCTATCACTACTTGGTAAGTATCACCCCACGATCTAACTTTACTTACAAAGATTGCCAAGATCTAAACTACTACAACACAAATACAAGGATGACTACCAAAATTATTTTACAAGTATGTAAAAGGATGCAACAAGATTGCTATGCACACTAGGGTATAATACTTCTTCACTTGATGATGAAAGTATTATTCTCTTGCACTTGAGGAATTGAGCTTGGATCACTTGAAAACAAAGCTTATTATTAAATATCAAAGGATTATAAGGGAGGAGAGTGGGTTGTTTGAGCAGAAAGAATGATGCAAAAGGTGAGAAAAATTAATGGGGAAAAGTCAAAACATAACTTAGGACAAACTATGGGAGCGTCTACCTAGGGCCGGTCCCCTTAATTTTAAGGGGGCCGACAGTGTATTTAAGGGGGTCGCCCTAGACTGGGGCTTCCCCAATTTGTCTTTTGTGTAAGGGGGATTTTCTAGAACTTTTCTAGCCGTTTTAGGTCCGAAAATTTGAATTTCAAAATGTTTATTTTGAATAAAACATTTCTTTTGAATTGTAAAAATTGTTTTGTACTGTTTAAAAAGTTTACAACATTTTATAAAAATGTGAGTTGAATAAAAATTCCCTTTGATCATAAAATTGGCATTAAAGCATTATTTATTCATACCTTTAAAAGTGATGTATATGTTGAAATAAGAGTTTACTACTAATTACTTGTTTACGTTTAAGTTTACGTTGAATGTTTTTATATTTTGTGATTATCAAAACGTAAAGATGTGAAAAAATATTAGTAATGTTTTTAGGCATTATATTTTATCAACATACACTAAACCTACAGGAGTTATTCTTAACTGAAAATACTAAAATGACGGGATAACTTGCAACTAACAGAAATTGCATTAAGTAAGGGATAACTATTATTCTTCAACCATATCTTGAACAGCAGCCAAATCTGATTAGTGATGAGAGTTTCAGACTTATCCAACAAGAGAATTAATCTCATGTTTATTTGCTCCAGAATTAATCACCACTTGATCTCGGTTTTTCCTCCTAAAATACTGTTTGACAGGCTGGACATTATCATATTCTCGCCAAACAAGACATATCGATGAGATCAAACTTCTTATTATAGCATCAAAGCTAAGAATGTTTTAAATAGTACACATAGAATAATGGACCCACTTGTCGTTGGAAATTCAGGAACAAACACCATAAAGTAGATTTAGGGAAGTGAAGTAAACAGAGTCATATTAAGCGTTAATTTCAGCTCAAAGTTTGTATTTGTATCAAGCTATTACTTGTGAGTTGCTTCGCTTTTGCCTTAGAAGTTATAACTATAAAAATGTCTTTTCGTAAGGGCCAAAAACTAACAAGGTAATTGTGAAACTTGGGTCAGAGGAAGAATCCACGAGCTAGCTGTGGTTAATTGCAATCGTAGTAATAAGCTGAGATACTTGAATCGGTACTAGCAGAGCGAGGTTTAAGATAAGACTAAAATGCCGTTAAAGGCAGCACAACCTTCATGGAAAGATTAAGCCAAGAGGTCCTAATATAAATGTCTGTGGACTTTAACAGTGGTGGTGAGTAATGAGGTAGGAGTAAATTATAAAGTTTAGGTACTGAAGTATTTGAAGATAGCTATTTGGAGGTCCTAATCTAAAAATAGTTTTTATAATCAAGTTGCCCGAAGTAATGGAAATATATGTTGAAGGATGTGCTCTATAGTGGAATATGGTAGCAAAATCTAAAAGAAGAAAATGACAAAGTTTGATGCAAGGCATAAAACATAAATCAGATTTGGGAAGTGAGCCAAACAGTTAGATTGAACTTTAGTTTCAGCTAAAAGTTTGTAATTTTTTACAAAAAAAAACATTAGCTATTATCTGTGTAATTATGCTACATTGGCCTTGAAATGATGAAATGTTTATATTTTTAAGGGTCAAAGGCTAGTAAGGTTCCACTGAATTAGGCATATGGTGTAATTGCGTTTGTGAGAGAAAGTTGAATCTTGAATTAATATTGTCGTGGTAGTTGTGCATAGTTGAATCTTGAGCTGAGGCCTAAGAGGGACAAAAACATTCATCAATAGATGTTAAGATAATATTGTTATGTAGTCAATTTAAGATTTACTTTCAGCTCAAGTTCTTTAATAATTGAGCTATTATATATGTGTAGTGTTGAGTTTTTACATCTATTTAACCATTAAATATAACACGAGTACACAGCGGAAAGATTAAACACGTATAGAACTTATAATTAACAAGGGTTCAAGAACATGCGTACCTTTTAGCAATAAACAAAACAATGCCTTGTATACACGCGTAAATATAACACCACGTGAAACCTCTAGGATCAAAAGTATGATCCCTCTAAGTCGACACACACAATACGTTCTTAGCAAACAACGAAGTATGCTAGAACTATAGTAGTGTTTAAACCAAACGTTTACCCTCGCTTTATTCAAATCAACACAGAGCAAAACTTCACTATGTGTATGAAGACCACAAAACCCAACCCTAAAGTTTTCGATTCGATCGCACGCACAAGGGAGAAAAACAAAACCCTTATGGTTTTTTGAGTTTCGGTCAAACAACAAGGGAGAGACAAGAGAAGATTTTTAGGTTTTGTAATTCAAGTTATGAGTAGAAACAATGAAACCAAAGGCCTCTATTTATACTCCTATTAGCTTTGAGAGCAAGCAAGCAATCTCACCTCCTCCAAAGGGAGAGTTGGTTCTGCAGACTAAGGAAAAGAGGGGGAACATACCGACACCTTTCCTTTACCCCCCGATTTTTGCATATTAGCCTTTAACTATAACGACTAATATTTATTCTCGTTAAACTTTTAACGATCGTTTGTTAAATCACTATTTAATATATTACTTTAATATATGAAAACGTTGTTCTACACATTAACGTGTGCATTTCAGTAGGCTCGAATAAATTTCCTGACATATATAATTTATACTTGAACATATTCCAACGGGCTCCCACTTGGACATGTATAAATAAAAATAAAAACATTGTAAAGCGTCTAGTCAACACGCGACAATGTGCTTCCCGAGCAACTATTTGAGTGTGGTTTCATAAAGACACGGACATATGATTTATGAATTTACAATCCCTTTGTTTCTGATATCGTGTTAAAAATGGATATGGATCAAGGTAATTCCATTATTTAACGATTCTGTTTCTCGTATACGAAAACTAATGCAGAAACCCTTAAAATCAATTGGATCATAATCTACATAAGTTTTTGGGTACGGCCATACACACATCTAACTTAATTCTACGAAAGATGCCCCGTCATCATTCTTCAACCATTGAAGGAACAAATTCTATACAGACTACAAGTGTCCAAATAATCATGTTTCATAATCACGATTCTGAAATAACCTTTAGTAGTCTACCTTTTAGGAAAACTAAACTAGATCAAGAAGGATATTCACGTATGCAAGACCTACTTACCCACCGCCCCCCCACCCGCCCCCCCCCACCCCCCCCACCACCCAAACACCCCCACACCCCCCCCCCTCTCCCCGCATCTCAAGACTAAGTATTTTTGTAAATAAAAATCACTTACAAGATTTACTTACTGATGGACGTATCAAAAAGTAAAAAATTCTTGTAGTAGGGGAAATCCAATATTCATCTATTAATTGAATATCATGTGAGTTTGGTGTACCCATCCTATATATCTCCGATATCACCAATCACTCAGATATGTCTTAATTAACAATATTCCCATATTGTTAATACGACAGAATACGGATTAATTTAGATTAATCAATATTATTATAAGGATTTAAACAAGCAATATATGACACAAATCAAGTTAAAAATAACATAATACCAATGTATCATCATCATAAAATAAATTGTTCAAACACCCTTATCCAAAAACTAAACCACAGATCCTACATTAAACTAACTAGCTAAATGAAGTCCTATGCTCCTAGCATGTTGAGTAAGTTTTTCTTTTAGGTAAGCCTTCGTAAAAGGATCAGCTAGATTGTCAAGCGAGAGTGAACTATAAGAAGATAAACTCACCCGGTTCAATACACGTCGCTAACATAATGGTAATCTTCTATGAGAGTGACTGACGGCCTTCTCTGAACACCGGTTCGTTAGCAATAAGAAGTGTAGTCAGAGTTGTCGCAAAACATCACTAATAGTCAAAGGTTTGTTTATTTAATTGATGGTACTATAAACAAAGCCCTGCTATAAAGGTCCTAAATCCAACACAAACTTCCATTGGCAGCTTCAAGTAAATAAATTCATTTCTGTAAGCAGACATTGAGAAGTACTTTGCCTGGAGCTTTTCCAGTTCGTATGCCTACCGTTTCAAAACAAAAACAAATCTTGTCTGAGATTTGATTCGTCGTCTATCAGTCCTCAAAACCCAACATCACAGTAGCTATCACTCGAAGTTTCATCTTCATGAGATTTCCACCATAAACCAAAAACATCTCTTTAGTATTCTTAATACTTATAAAATTTTTCACAACAGTCTAGTGAGATCACCCAGATACTGTTAGAAACAGCTTGTCAATTTTGCGCGAAAACGCAACATCAATCTAGTGCAATCTCACACAGCATACAAAATGGAAATCCCCCAACTAAAGCATGCAGGTACATTTTGCCATACCGCTTCACCTCTTCAGGTGTTGAAGCATCCTTGTGTTTTAGTTCAAGTCAAATCTCGTCTTTCATGGGGAAATGACCACTTTGGAATTTATCCATTTTATATCTCTTTAAGACCTTATCCATGTAAGCACTATTTGACTAAGTCTAATACAATCGCTTGATCCTAGTCTCTATAGATTTTATTTCCAAGAATAAATGTTGCTTCCCCCCAAATCTTCATACAAAACACTATCCAAATAATCCCAATACACTATTGTAAACTTGGAATTAATTTCCCATGATGATTATTTCATCAAACATATAAGATAGAGGAATGCAACATTACTCCCACTATCCTTTTTGATATAT
The DNA here is from genome assembly GCA_026074375.1 of Tanacetum coccineum. Taxonomy (NCBI): domain Eukaryota; kingdom Viridiplantae; phylum Streptophyta; class Magnoliopsida; order Asterales; family Asteraceae; genus Tanacetum; species Tanacetum coccineum. Next base: position 4,530 of record BQNB010141775.1, on the reverse strand, counting down.
CAACATGCTCATCAAATTTTGAGCAAAACCAACTTTTTGAATATCCCCAACAAATCTTTATATGCCAGCTGAGTACTATATTAGAGGGCTTGATGCTTATGATCTTAAGACCCAAAATGGATCTTTGAAGCATGCATTACTTTTCTAGGAAGGTTTAGGATCACCAAAACCTTCATTTGTACCATTAAATTCTTCTATCAAGATAACCATTTTAAGAACACTTTTACATCCCATTTTCCATATCTTATCATCAAAGAACGCCCGCTCTAGACATGATAATCCTAATAACACTAAAGTTAGCGACGGGTGAGAACGTTCTACACAATCAACCACGTAGAGTTGAGTATAACCCTTTGCTACAAAGACGATCTTTTATAGGTGTGTCAATGCATCCATGTCATGCCATTTCTAAAAATCTACTTACTCAACTCCCAACAGTCTAACAATTAGGAGGAAGATTCAACAAGACCCATACCATAGAATGTCTTATCCATGGATATGCATTTCCACATCATCACATCGATCAACTTATTAGATTTTTGAATCTACCATTGAAGCTTTAATAGATATGGGTTCGTTAAGATCCCCTAGACTATGCCCTCACCTCTACATTTAGACAAAACCCGAGTTGGAGCTCGATGTCTCATTTCGGACCTACAATCGAATCACTGTCCTCTTGAGGTGGTTCAAAAAACCTTTAACCTCCATATGAATTTCGCTATGCATTCAAAAGTTATGTAATATTCATCTGAATTTCATTAAGATACTACGGGCCCTCCCTACTGACATACTAGAGTTATTGAGACTTTGACTCAAAGAACTTAGCAATACCTGGCAAACAACTATTTTGGAATTTTAAATGGCAAAGTAAAAAATATTAACCCATTGTTTCCTTTGGTACCATAAAAGATAACACTAACAGATCTTGTTGGAGTTTGTCAGGCTTATCCTGCTTCACAAGCCCTCACATCCCAGACCTTAAAGTAAGACAAATTTAGAAACTTTACCCAAACCCCAATTATGTGGATTCTTATCAACCTTCAAGTATTTGGACACCATATTGAGAATGCGTATGCAGGACTATAGATCATAATCCCAAAAGGATAATGGCAGAGGTTTAATTTTTATCATAGATCGAACCATGTCTAACAAAGTATGAATTCTCCTTTCAAACACGCCATTGTGTTGTGGTATGTATGGAGGAGTAAGTTGTTGGACAATTCTACAAGATTTAAGATAAGTCTTAAACTCTTGGCTTGTGAAATTCGCCACCATCGATCTGATCGAAGAGCCTTATTGTCTTCCCTCGAGTTGATTATCCACTTCATCATTTTTAAACACTTATTGTTCAAAGACCCATGGTTTTATGTTTAAGAAGATAAACATAACCATAAACAACTATAATCATCTGTGACTGTAATTAAGTAGCTATCACCTTGTCTTGACACATTCCTAATAGTACCACGACTACATTAGTATGTATTATTCCCAAGAAGATTAGTCGACCATAAAGTCGGGACGATGTGAAACATTTCCTTGTCATCATGCCCGATAAACAAGATACTCACATTGATCAATATGACTCATCATCCTGTTGATTTTAAATCCCTTCTTGTTGCAGCTTTCAATACGTTTCATGCTTATATGAGCAAGTCATGAAATTGCCAACTCAAAGATAATACTTCCAAGATAATAATTGTCAACAATTAGAGCAACCCTTAACAACGCAATTAACCAATGAACCAAGAACAATTCAAATACACTTCCAACCAAACCCCCTCTAAACATTTAAACACAAAAAACTAACAGAACAATGATACTATATGAAAAATGAAATACCCAAAATCCGTAAAACACTGGACAACACAGATTATCACCAAACGTGTTAAAACATAACACACCACCTCTAGTAATAAGAAGAGTGCATAATGATACTTGTACAAAACACATCACAACGGCCAATAGCCAAACTAAGTCAAATATCCTAAAGCTACTCCTTGTGCATGAACACCAATGCATACGTAACAAAATAAAGAAAACTCCTTGTTTCAGATTACTTGCTTCACCTAAACACCTCTTTTGTAATACAAAATAGGAGTACCCCAACCATTTCATACACCCAGTGATTGTTAAGAAAGAAAATACTTCTATTGTTATGAAACCTGAAGTAACGAGACAGTGACAACTTGCTTCTTTTTCTTTAAACAACTCCAGCAAGATAAACAGACAATTCCTCTTCCAATGACCCACCTCCTTACAGTGGTTGCAGGTATCATCCTTAGCTGGGTGCTCTTTAGCAAAAGGTTTAGGGTTTTTAGGCTTAGGGATATAAACTATTTATCCTTTCCCATGCCATTAGCTTTACTCATGACCTTTTAGCTTTAAGCGATTTCATATTGCTTTCAGGATTTTACTCTTTTAAAAATCATCCATTACTTGTGGAGTTTTCATCCTTTTAAGGTAGAACCTTTTTCATACTCAATAAGCAGAGAAGTATTTTACCAATTGTCCTTCATCATGTTATGCCTGATTGGTATTATCTCACAAATCTAGAAAAATCACTAGTGAGGCCATTAAGGATTAAACCAACACTAAGATCCTGTGGAAGCACATAACCAAGACGTTCCAGTTACTCCACTTAGTCTTTCATTTTAAGGACATATGCACTAACTGGTTTACCCTCCTCTTGTTTGCAAGCATGGAATGTTTGGATTAGGTCAAACCTTCCCACTCTAGCTTGTTTCTCAAAGCATAGATTTTAAGCTCCTGAAGAATTCATAAGTGTGAGTATTCTCAAATTTGTCAATGAAGGTTCAGAAGAAGCCATACTCTAAGAAAAAACAAGGCCATCCCCCCCTTACATGACATCAATATGCATTCTATTTAGCCAACACATTTGCTTCGGAAACAGCTGCATGTCAGGGGAATAGGTTGTTCAATACAAACATTTTCTTATTTGACTCTCAAGACTAGCTTAATTTGACGTAAGCCAGTCATTAAATTAGTTTCCAAGAAAGTTTTTCTCTTTTCAAACCATCAAACCTGAAAGGCCGAATGGTTTATGTTTGAACAGTAGTAGCCATCTACAAAAATATAAAGTTCAGTATTTTAGTATTTTCGATAATCACCTTAAATAAATTACTACTCATGTATAATCAAATAAACAATTAAATTTTCTAAAGGCTAGGACCCTGACGTTGACATAATCCACCACCACATCAGTTGATCCACTAGTGATGGTGAATTCCAAAGGGTAAGTGACTATCAAATAATTGCACCGTGCATTCCTAAACCTTATAGGACTTACTGTTTAATACAATAATATACTAGTAAGCATGTTTCATCCCATCTATGCCTCGAGTTTAGGGTCTCACCACTAAACCGATTAAGTCGTCCAATCAAAAACAGTGATTATGTAACACTAACGTCTCACGAAAAAGTGTATAATCACCTTGGGATTACGATCTACATATGTCTCACGCATAGTAAAAAGCGTCTACAAGTGTTCTTACTAATTGGATGGCAATAACTTATTTAAAAAGGGTATTTTATTTGTCGTGACAAATATGTACAAAGAAACATGCATACATCTTCATATCATAAATTTTAATAATTTTTTTATCAATTAAGTTATTTATTATGGTATCACATATTTTCTATACATCTAATGTATAAATAGTGTTACCTTTTTAAAATTGACAATTCAACGTGTTTCCAAATATAAAGATTAAAGAATAGTCAAAAACGTGTGCACTGTAGTGACATGCCATGGTTTGCGGTAACTCCAATCGAATGCACAAAGAAGTAGAGAAACATGTCAGCGGGAAGCTTATTAAAAACCTGAAATCTTTAAGAAAATCCTCCTTAAACTTCTCTTATAGTTTGTTCTAGTGGATGAGCCGTACTTCCCATGCGTCCATAGCGTCCACTTTTAACCATTCAAAATAAAACTTTAATTTGGAAAACACATTATGAACTATAAATAGTCCATAATAAATCTGATTTCTTAATAATTAGTCATGTTTATATTTATTTTCGAAAAACCCTTTTATTTTCTCACAAGTCCAATACTTAAAATAAAAATATAAACATAAAACTAATTCACATAACAATTATTCAAATATCAACACTTAACAATTAAGTCATGCAAATATCAAATATGATCCTAATTATCTAATAATTAAAACATGCATATATTCATATAAGGCTCCTTCGTCCTATAAACTCCGGCCACATCCATTGACATATTCGATTGTGTAAGCCTTATACAAATATACACCACATAGCACATAAAATTTTAAACAACTTTAAGGCCCCTAAAGACATAGCCAAGGTCTTCCCTAGCTTTTGAAGTCGTGGATCGAAACCACATAAATTTAATGTCTATGTTTTAATTCTTGATCATCATATTTGCATAATAATTCTTTAACAATAAACAATATTAATATCACATATCCCTCCATGATAAATTGCATGTATTTATCATGGATGCCAAATTAACAATTAATCTAACATAAAACCGGATCAATT
>BQNB010141774.1:0-15705 GCA_026074375.1 Tanacetum coccineum | reverse complement strand
CCTGCCAGATGTCGGATACGGCGTATTGGAGAAGTGGATACACCGTATAGGGGTTTAGGTGAATACTCTGTATCCATAGAGTATAAATACGGAGTATTGGAAGTTTTAGGGTCGATACGCCGACGTATAGAGATAACTCAATACGGCGTATAGGGAATACGGAGTATTAGTTTAATACGGGCAACTAGATACGGCGTATAGGGGAATCAATACGCCGTTTAGGGTATTAAGGGCTTATGTTTTCAAAAATCTTAATAAGCCGTGTCCAGATGAATGGATACGTCGTATTGGGTTTAAAATTTGGGAAAAAACGCTCGATACGCCATATCCGTTTTACTGGATACGTCGTATCGATTTTGTAGTAAAAAAATGAAATGGGTTTCCCATTTCTACCCGTTTAACCCATTTAACTTAATTTACAAAACTAGCAATCGCCAATCTCAGGAAATGGGATATGCATATAATGGCACTACGGCAAATTGCAAAAAACCCCCAAAACTAAACCTAAACTCTAACCCTAATTGAATTAGAAAATTAATAGCAAAAACAGAAAGATTAAGGGGCACATTACCATTCGATTAAGGTTTGAAAGAGATGCAATATATATAGTTGAGAATTGGACTCCAAGATTTGATCGAGGTTAAAATTTTGAGAGTGTGAAAAGTATGTAAAACTTTATTCGGCATATTAGCTGGGTTTTTATACCCAAACTTGATACATCGTATAGAGGTTCATTCAATATGGCGTATTGAACGAAATTGTTGACTTAGTCAACTCAAGTTAAAAACAATGGATACGGCGTATAGGTGATTGCCTTAATATGTCGTATTCATTCTTGGAGACCAATTTTTTTCCTAAATTAAACAAAGTAAAAAAAACATACATTGGCCATCGCAACTCCATGTGTAAACACCATCCTTATAAAATCGATTGGGATCGAAAGGAATGCCAAACGGCACACAGAGATTTTTAATTATGAAAATCAATGGCTTCCCTTCGTGAAAACTTATGCGACTTATCACTTTAGTAATAAAATTACATATTTCTGAAAGTTCTCTTTTCTTGTTGTGATTTGTCTCTAAGCATTCATCAGACTCAACTAGTGTAGTATGATTGCTTATGCAAACAACACAATCCATTGGTTTGATATCAACATTTTTTGAACACAATTCGGTATTGATTTCAACATGGTCATTTACCGGTTCCGGTTTCAAATCATTGATAGGAATTAATTTATAAGAAAACGAATTCTTGTCGCATATAAAAGTATAATCTTCGTCGTCGGAATCAGAAAATGATATACTAAAATCAATGTCAGCTTTAATCGCATTGTAAATACTTACAGGTAGTTTAGAAGGAACGTTCTCATTTGATGTCAATGCATCATTGTAGACGATAGCTGGGTATTCTGCTTTAAAATCTGTGAAAAAATCAAGATTATCACAATAAGACTTATCGTATGTAGCAGTTTCCCAGTTAAATGTCCGTCCACGTCTTTCACCTTTTTCAGCTTGAAGTTTGATGTGTTCCTCCATAGTGATGTTTGGATCGTCCATTATAAACCTGACTTGAAATCGTAACACGGAAACAAAAACAAATACGAAAAAACAAACAAAGAAGAAAACACACAGAAAACTAAACTAATCTAATTTACACTAATTCTAGGGGTTAAGTTAATCTAATGTTAAAAACCAAAATATTAAATAAAAGTAAAGATTTACAATTTTGCTTCCTGACAGCGGCGCCAAAAACTTGATGTGTCGTTGTGTGTAGGTTTATTTTAGAGTTTCAAGTTTTACATATATATTTTACCGACTTTACCTAAAACAACACTTTAACGGGCAATGTACCTGATCAGATGTAGTTTCCTTGGTAAGTAGCGTGTCGATCACTAAGAGCGAGAACGAAATCTTTTATTCTATCAATATTTTGGTTAACCAAACTAGGTTAATTTCAACTATGTTAGTTCTATTCTATGTTAAACTTATGCTAAAAACTTTGTTAAGTCTAATTCTAACAGATAAGGGGGGTATTCAGTCTGAGAGACTTTTGGCAAAGGTTTTGTCGATGGTTAACTTAGATCAATTTAAGACAAAATAACAAGCAAGCAAAAATAGACAAAGCTAGAAGAGCTTGTAAAACTAAAAAATCTCAACAAAGTGTAAATTTACTAAAAATACCCCTAATGAAGTAAAAAAATTCATAAATGCTTATATAAAAATTCATTTAATGTTAGAAATTATGAAAATTACAATATATGGCTATTTATGAAAATTTAGTAAGTAAATAAAATACCTTTGTTATACAAGAAATATAATTAATAATTAATTTATATATAATTATGCCGAATTAATTAATATTTATATAAAGTATACCATTACAAATTAAATTAAGATAACTTTGGATAATGGCAAAATAATATTGGTAAATTAGAAATAGATCTTAGTTCATTTTAAAAGCCCATTTATTTCGGCCTAAATACCTTATTTTAGTTCTTAAGCTTTTTTAATTTGTAACTCTAAAACTAAAAACCACCGAAACCCTAAAAATCAAAAAAGTGACGGCACAAGATTTTTCCAAGGCTTGCACGATTTTTCTTGGGTGATTTGAAGGTCAAGGAGTGTGGGAAAAATAGTGGGAAGATTTTATAAGGCTTTGTTCGATTTTGGTATTGGTTTTGGGTTCGAATAAGCAACCGGGTTCATAAATTCATAAAATCACTAAGGATTCATCAAGTATTTTTACAAACTCACTTTTCCCTCCTATATAGGTTCGATCTATGCATAGAAAAATGTTCATGCATTTTATTTTGATTTTATAAATCAAATCTTATCGAAAAAAAGACAACCCCTAATTTTTAGTTAATTATGAAATCGGGATTTAAAAACCCCATATTTGTACATCCGATTTTATATTTTTCTAGGGTTTCTTATATCTCATATAACTCAGATAAAATGTTGGAAAAATTTAGAAATGATTCGAATAATTATTGGAGATTTATTTGTGTTTACCGATTTCGAAAATAAAGAGAAAAGGAAGAAATAATTGAAAAACGAATTAGGGTTGGGGTTTTTATATTTTTCCCAGGTCCAATACATGCTAATGAATGTATAAAAATTGTGTAATTATTGGGGAAAAATTCAATTAGGGTTTTAGTGATTTAATTGTTACCCGATTTGCTAATTAAAAGTATAAGGACTTGTTTTGTAATTTCTGAAACTATGGGGTCTGATTTAAGCATGTTATTATATTTGTTATGATCTGAGAAAAATAAGTTGGGGGGTAGAAAATGTCATTTTGATATTATTTATGTAAACCTTACTATTTATAGAAAAACCTTTGTATTTATAGAAACTTATATTTATAGAAGAAACTTGCCGTTATTTATAGAACATGCTATTTATGGAAACTTATATTTATCGAAAACTCTGCTATTTTTAGATAACTTACATTTATAAAAACCTGCCTCTTTATAGAAACATGCTATTTATGGAAACTTACTATATATAGAAACCTGCTATTTTTGGAAAGTCTATTTTTAGAAAGTCTATTTTTGGAAAGTTTAATTATGGAAACTTATTAAATCAGGAAAGTTATCATTTATGGAAAGTTAATTAAGGAAAGTCTATTTTTGGAAACTTACTATAATTAGAAGCTGCTATTTTTGGAAAGTACCAATTAACAAGAATATTATCATGAAACATATAAATCTTGGTATTGTTAATCCATGAACGTACTATCAAGGAATCATGCTTAATGAATTTGAAGTTACTAAAAAATAGGAAAGTTACTAAAAAATAGAAAGTTACAAAAAAATGGAAAGTAACTTAATCTTGAACAAGTATCTTATATATGTCTTTTAACATGTAGATCGCAGTAAGCAGGGAGTTGCTTCCATCTTCTTATCCTATCACCTTTTCATTACTGCTGGACATTAAGGTACGGTTATTCCGTCCTTTTAGTTAAGGACATTCTTTCTTTCCATGAATCATCCCCAGAACTGCTTTATGCTTCCCCATTTATGTCTTTTGCCATGATCTTTACATGTTTTGATTTCAAGATTTATATCTATTGCCCGCGCAATATTATATGACATGACCATAGATTTTAATGACTGACCACTAGTCATGGATGCGGGTACCTATGACCGTGACAAATGAGGGCAACTGTGTCACGGACTCTTTTGCGTTGAGAGTGTTTTCACGGGGCGTCCCTTTTCATGTTACCAGATATATGATATTTCATGTTTTGGTCATTATTATTTCTGGGGCGTTATGGGGTTGGTGCATCTTGTTTACATGTTTACAGGTCTTGGTGATTGGTTGAGGAGTCGTGCTCTACATCCATTCCACATTGGAGCTGATCCCTCCACCCATATTTTTATAGAGGTCACCCTCTATTACATGTTGAGGCCTATGCCCCTTATTATATGCATGTATTCACGAACATTATTATTATGACATGTTTGATATATATGAGCTCGTGGGCATTCCTTATTATTTATGTTTTTATATACCATGTTATTTAATTGACATCTTATTCGTAATTAACATGCTTATTTCCCTATTCTTCATGACGCATTCCCAGGTTTCCTCATGACACTTTTGATCTTTGCTGCTTTGTATTTGCTATCCCTAGGATTTCATACTTATTAAGTACATTGGTGTATTATATCCGTTCACTGTGCGTTATGCTCAGCCGTATTTTACTTTCTCTTTTATAGGCAGGTATCTAGAGGGAGATTGGGCATGAGAGAGTGTGTGTTAGGAAAGTGACTATTTAGCTTCCTTTTCCTTTATATCGGGGGGGCAGAACATTTTTGATGTGCTATACTTATCTTGGACCACAATGTTTCGTCTTTAAGACTTCCTTTTTACGTTTATTATGTTGATCTTCATATATTGGGAGCCGATGTTTGATTCCGGGGCTTTTCCACCTGGTCCTATGTTATCATTTATGAATTTATGCCTTATTATGCTTTGATAATGACACTCATGATTATGTGTTTTGCCTCTTTCCGGAGTGGGTCATTACAATTTATGGTATCAGAGCTAAAGTTTCGACTTAGGCTCTAAAACTTGACACTGTGGAGATTGGGTTGACATTAGGTTCCTTCGAATCGACGTTTATTTCTGTGCGGTTTTGACCTTTTAAACCGTTTAATCATTACCCTTTTTGCAAATGTCAGATGGTGAAACTCTCGTACCGATGTTGAACTCGCCTGCGGCCGTTCAGGCCAGCCGGGGATTGCCATGCTCCCACAGATTCGCGAGCAGGTTCGCGCAAGGTTTCCGAATTGGCTGCTGTAACTTCTGGTTAGTAATCCTCCATCATCTCTATTTCATACTTGGCTTGAGCGCTTCATAAGCAAGAAACCCCGTTCGTTCGGAGAGGCAGGTAGCCCTGTTGATAGCTAGAGAAAGTGGATCTCCATATGGGGGGGGGAAGGAATATAAGATCTTGATGTGATGGATTGTAATGATGCTTTTAGACCCGATAGGCTGTGTATGGTTCGAGGGTGACGCGTTGGCTTGTGGAGGTGAAAGGCAATAAGCAGGCCAAAAGGAGGAGATGTGGGGGTCTTATTGGACTTGGGCAGCTTTCTAAAGAGTGTGTCTTTCTTCAGTTTTTCTCTCGAAGGTACCGGACATGAGCGTTGAAGAGGGTAGTTTCATTCCATCCGCAAGGTAGCGAGTGAAAATTGTACTGAGTACATGGCAGCTGTAGCAGTTTCCTCACGCCTAGCTGGTTTTCTTGGGAGACGGCTGCTGGCACTGCAGAGCAGAACAGGCAAAGAACTTTCGTTGGGGTCTTCATAAGTAATCTCGACTCCTGTCATGTGTTATACTGTTTCAGGACGTTTTTGCTCAGGTGCGGGATGTGCACGAACTTAGAGATCCTTCTGGACCGGGATGGACTATGTAGGTACCGAAGTTCAGACAAGAGGTAAACTTTTCTGTCATCGATTTTACGTCCTTTATTCTATGTTTTACCTCCGGTATCCTTTATATGTACCATTCAACTTTCTCCAGGCATGAAGAGTGGAGACCGATATCTGTCGGACCACTTAGCAGAATAAATTATCGGTGTCACGATCAGAAAAAGATCCGTAGGTGTTGACAGGCGGGCGGGTGGTGGGTTTAAATACGGTAACAACAATAAACAACAACTACTACTCGTGACAACAAGGTCTAATCGTAATCGTTATCGTTTTATCTGTTATGAGGTATGGAATCTACATACGCGTCATGGTAAAGGTATTCTGGTGCTGGAACTGCGACCAAAGGAACAGAGGCGAGGTCAGGCAATCCCACGATCTTAGCCAATACTCGGGCAAATATGTTTGAAAATTACAAGTTTATTCTCTATATGTCTCAAAGTTCATGTCTCATGATCTATCTTTGAATCAGGTTCCCAGCAGTCCAGGGTAACCTCGTGAGGGTTGCTTTTTGAGAGGTTATACTCAACCCGGTTTGCAACTCATGTGGACGTAGACACCCAGGAGAGTGTCGTCGTGCTGCTTGGTACTTGTTTCAATGTGGCCAGGCTGGTTCTTCTTCAGCGGGACTGCTGCAAGATAGACATTGGGTGCTAGATGATTGGGTCATGCTTGACAAAGGGAGAAGCCAGACGCATCTGGCGTGTCATTTGCACTTCTCAGGAATCAGGCCGCCAATACTTCAGGTACCATCACTGGTGCATTATTTATATTCGGACGTGCTAGTTTTGTATTATTGATCGGGGTGCGACTCATTCTGTTGATATCTACACATGTTTGCCTCATGTTTTACGCATGACACCTATATTACTTGATCATGTATTATGTATTTCCATCGCCCATGAAAGACTCCGCACGTTAATTACACATGTATATAGATGAGCTTCCTCTACAGTTTGATGATCTTGATTTCGTTCAGTTTAATGCACTTCCTTGGTTAGGTGTTAAGTTGACATTATTCTGGGTTTAGATGGTTTAGCAGCACACCGTGCTACGATTGACTGTCATTCCCGTCGTGTTATATTCGGCGAATATTTCATGCTCCTGAATTTATTTTTCATGGTTCCTCTACGGGAAAAAACCTATGAAAGATCATTTCGCTTTAAAAGCACGTACCTTTACTATCGCTCAATGTCTTGGTTGTGAAGGTTTTCTGGCTACCATTCAGACACGAATTTCTGACGTTTCTTCTATTATGATCAGCTATTGTTTTCCGAATTTCAGGACGGATTTCCGGACGAACTTCCAGGGAATACCTCCTATTTGACGATGTTGAGTTTTATCATTGAGCTTATTCTGGAGTAGCCTATCTCCAAAGCTCCTTATGCATGGCACGATTGAGTTAATAAGGTTGAAGGCATCAGTCTACAGGACGTTGTTGGAGCGAGGTTTTTATTCGCCCGAGTGTAATTTGTTTGCCCATGGGGTGCACCGGTTTGTTTGTCCAAGAAGAAGGCAGGTAGCATGAGATTATTTATCGACTACCGTGGAAGTGACACGATCACCATGTATATCGTTTTCCCCCTCCAGCATCGATGATTTATTTGGATCAGCTCAGGGGCGCTAAATAATTTTTCCAAAGATTTTGATTTACGATCAGGTTACCATCAGTTTGCGAGTGAAACAAGAAAAGGGGAGCAGGACATTTCCAAGATTGCTTTTGCACACGGTTATGGTCATTATGAATTCTTGGTATGCCTTTTGGTCTCACGAATGCTCAGCTGTATTTATGGACTTGCTTGAACCGAGTTTTCAGATTTCTTGGACAAGTTATATCGTGTTCATTGATGATATTCTGGTCTTCTCTAAGTCTAAAGAAGAACACGAGGAGCATTTCGCATATGTTCTACAGGATTTTACTATAGGAGAAAATTATATGCAGTTTTCAAAGTGCGAATTTTGGTTGAGTAAGGTGCATTTCCTGGTCAAATTGTTTCAGCAGAAGATTTTATATGGATTCCGGCGAAGGTTGTTGTGGCTATCACCAAATGGCCAAGACCGAGTATGTGACGAAGTACGGAGTTTTCTTGGAATTGCAGTTATTACCGCAGTTTCGTTGAGGGTTTCTCCGATTAGCCTTACCTTAACCAAGCTTTGTCGAAAGGTGAGACAGTTTGTATGGAATGAAGAGCGTGGAAAAAGAGCTTTGAAAGAGCTTAAGAAACAGTTTGGTTTCTCGCTATTTTACTATCATCTGGTTTCAGGTGGGGATTTCAGATTTACTGTGATGCTTCTAAGAAGGGTCTTGGGTGGTTGTACTCATGCTAGACTCGCGCGCGCAAATGTGTGTGTTGAGCTATTGCCTCACGACAACCTAAAGCCTCTCGAGGTTAATTATCCTACTCATGATTGGAATTGCAGCCGTTGTCTTCGCTCTCAACATTTGGAGAAACTATCTTTATGGCGAATATGTGATATTTTTTACGGATCATAAGAGTATTAAATATATAATATTCACGCAGCGAGAATTTATATTTGATGACAGAGACGTTGGTTGGAGTTACTAAAGGATTATGACACCAACATTCAGTACCATCCGGGTAAAGCAAATGTGGTGGCTGATGCTTTGAGTAGGAAGTCGGGTATGATAGCTGGTATCAAAGTGGAAGAAGGGATTATTCGTGACCTTGAGCGTTTGGATATCGAATTATGTGTTCGTGGACAGAGTGGTTTCTGGGCTAGTCTGAGGGTTGAGCCTAACCTAATTTCTAGATATAAGGGACAGCTCAGAAGGATGACGGAGTAATCCTGGGCAAATTTTTCAGACTATTGATAGCAGACCGAGTTTCGCGTTGATTGACGATGCCTTTTTTTATGGCAGGTATAAACAATTATGCGTACCAGAGGATACTACACTTCGAGAAGCTTGTTGAATGAGGCCATGTTCTTCAATTTTTATCCATCCAGTTCGACGAAGATGCTACCCACGGATCTTCAAGAAACATTTTGGTGGAGTGGTATGAAAGCGATGTGGCTACGTTTGTGTCAAAGTGTTTAATCTGTCAGCAGGTTAAGATTGAACACCAACGTGCAAGTGGGCTATTGCAACCGTTAGAGATTCCTGTTTGGAAGTGGGATGAAATATCCATGGATTTTGTTACCGGGTTACCACGGACTCAGAGGAAGCACGATGCTATCTGGGTTGTTGTAGATCGCTTGACTAAATCATCGGAAAATTTTCTTCTATCCGTAAGATTACCCTTTAGTAAATTCGCAGAAATGTTTCACAAACAGAAATTGTTTCGATTACTACGGTTACTCATCAGCGATCGTGTCAGATAGAGATCCACGTTTCACGTCTCGTTTCTGGAAAGGTTTACAGAAAGCTTGGGGAACCAGGCTCAAGTTTAGTACAGCTTTTCATCCTGAGACCGACGGACAGTCGGAGCGTACGATTCAAACATTAGAGGATATGTTACGTTCATGTGCTTTAGAATGGGCAGGAAATTGGGATGACTATATATGTCTAGTGGAGTTTGCCTACAATAACAGTTGGCATGCGAGCATTAAATGCGCTCCTTTCGAGATGTTGTATGGTAGGAAATGTCGTGCTCTATTTGTTGGGATCAGGTGTGTGAAGTATTCTGAGGGTACCGGAGATGATTGAGGGGACTAATGGAAAAGGCGCCGTTGCCGGAAAAAGCTTATGGAAGCTCGGACTCGTCAGAAGGTTAGACGACAGACATCGCAGAGCGTTAGAGTACGCCTCGGTGAAATGTTTTTTGAAAGCATCACCTACACGTGGAGTCAGGCGCTTTTGGTGCAAGGGCAGCTTAGTCCTCGTTTCTTGGACCGTTTTGAGATTCTTGATCGCGTATGTGAGGTTTCCTATCGTTTGGCAGTTACCTCATAAGCTATTCATGTTCACAATGTGTTTATGTATCATTCTCAGAGGTTACAAGTAACATCCTCTTCACGTTGTCTTTATCCATTTCGATTAGATTTCGTGAGGTTGATCTTACACGGGTGAGCCTGAGTCTATTCGTAGACCTGTCAGGACAGGATTCATGTGGAATCAAGACGTCCCTTTTGTCAAAAAATCCTTTTGGAGGAGCCATCCCGAGCGGAGCTCACTTGGAGACGAGGAGTCTATATGGACTTCTTATCTCTTTTTTTTCCATGATCTGGTATGTTCTTTTCAGTCGTATCATGTTTCTAATTCGAGGACGAATTTTTCTTTTAGGGGGGAAGAGTTGTAAAACCTAAAAATCTCAACAAGTGTAAAATTACTAAAATACCCCTAATGCAAGAAAAATTCATAAAAGCTTATATAAAATTATTTAAATGTTAGAATAGACATTAGGAAAAATACAATATTATGGCAATTATGAAAATTTTGTAAGAATAAAATACCTTATGTTATACAAGAAAAATAATTAATAATTATTTATATATAATTATGCCGAAGTTAATTAATATTTATATAAGTATACATTACAAATTAAATAAGATAAATTAGGATAATGGCAAAATAACATTAGTAATTAGAAATCATATTTTGTCATTTTAAAAGCCCAATATTCGGCCTAAATACCCTATTTCATTCCTTATGCATTTTTAATTTGTAAAACTCTAAAACTAAAAACCACCGAAACCCTAAAAATCCAAAAGTGATGGCACAAGATTTTTCCAAGGATTGCACGATTTTTCTTGGGTGACTTGAAGGTCAAGGAGTGTGGGAAAAATAGTGGGAAGATTTTATAAGGCTTTGTTCGATTTTGGTATTGGTTTTGGGTTCGAATAAGCAACCGGGTTCATAAATTCATAAAATCACTAAGGATCATCCAAGGTATTTTTACAACTCACTTTTCATCCTATAAGTTCGATCTATGCATAATAAAAATGTTCATGCATTTTATTTTGATTTTATAAATCAAATCATATTCGAAACCCTAAATTTTAGTTAATTATGAAATCGGCTTAAAAACTATTTGTACATCCGATTTTATATTTTTCTAGGGTTTCTTATATCTCATATAACTCAGATAAAATGTTGGAAAAATTTAGAAATGATTCGAATAATTATTGGAGATTTATTTGTGTTTACCGATTTTGAAAATAAAGAGAAAAAGGAAGAAATAATTGAAAAACGAATTAGGGTTGGGGTTTTTATATTTTTCCCAGGTCCAATACATGCTAATGAATGTATAAAAATTGTGTAATTATTGGGGAAAAATTCAATTAGGGTTTTAGTGATTTAATTGTTACCCGATTTGCTAATTAAAAGTATAAGGACTTGTTTTGGTGAAATTTCTGAAACTTTGGGGTCTGATTTAAGCATGTTATTATATTTGTTATGACCTGAGAAAAATAAGTTGTTCTTATTAACAAATATTGCGGGTGCATTCGTTAATTTGAAAATCCAATAGCTAATTAAATCATCAAAAGCGAAAGCTACCCATGTGTTGGCGAGACATCATGAATTCGTGTTTGCAGCCATCGAGGGTTTGATTTCTCTTTGTCTGATGGTGATTCAATGGTTGAGGGAAGATAATATAGAAGTGGATAAGGGATAGAAAAAAAATATCAACTATTAAAAGACATAAACTCGTTTGCACGCCTTTTTGGGGACACTGCTTTTTGGTAAACTATATTAATATTAATATATGTGTGATATACAGAGTGTGAGGATTTTTGAATCTTGGCGGGGCATTTATACTAATGCAGCCATGGCGGTTTTCTCGAGTTTGTAGGTCATGACAGGTTGTTGTACAAGATATGTTCCCTTTATGTTTTTTATGGCGATGACAATAACCGTTTTGGTATTGCATGGAATGCACTGAGCACAGCTTATTAGCACAACGACCATACCCACGTTGTGGTCACAGCCATGTCAAGTGTTTTGTACCATCTAATATTTGTATTTGTTTCCATTTGTAAGCTAAAATTTACAGCACATATGTGGTGTGTTGGCAATGCAATGAACAACTTTGCAGCCACATAAGAGTTCCTTTTATATAAAAGACGATGATGAATTTGAATATGTAGGCAGGGCGGCATGAATTGCTTGCAGCTATAGTTATTGAACCGATCCTTTGTCTTACATGTGTTTACTTCATTTTTTGAAGATGATTCGACAGAAAGAGAGTTGATGAAAAAACATAATGTTCATGGGATGTTGTTTCGTGCTTCTGCAAAATCGACTACTCCTGTAACATCGGTGTTTTTCTGAGTAATTCCAACCTGTAGTTATTAGCGGTTTACATTTGTTGTTTAAGATTGACTTGTTGTCTATCAATTGTTAAATGGTGTTTGGTGCCAGTATATTCTGTTTGCAGCTACGGCAAGCGAGGTACCTTCTTATCCGATTCTAGCACCACAATTGTTCTCTTAACTTTGGTTTTCCTATTTACTGCTTGTGAATAGGCTGTAACTTAGTTATCTGTCTCTATAGACCATCCCTAGCATCCATGTCATAAGTCAACAACATCGAGTCAGAAATTGAAATTATATCTCTTTGGTTGTTGGCTTCTTACTTCGAGCTAGGAATAATCTTTAGAGTGTGCTAAGGGTTTTGCTACTTTCATGCGTGCTTAGATGTGGAAAATGACTTCTAATTTGGCATACGTGACATTCACAAAACCCTTCGCACATATTCGGATCCTATATTATGCTTGGTAACTGATTGTGTTGTAGTGAGGATTTATTTTAGAGTTTTTAAGTTTTACATTTATATTTTTGCCTACTTAACCTAAAACAACACTTTAACGGGAAGTGTACCCGATCAGATGTAGCTTCGTTGGTAAGTAGGGTGTCTATCACTAAGAGCGAGAACATTTTTTTATAGTTCTATCAATATTTTGGTTAACTAAGCTAAGTTAATTTAAATTATGTTAATTCTATTCTATGTTAAACCTATGCTAAACCTATGTTAGTCCTAATTCTAATGGATAGGGGGTTTTAGTCTGAGAGGCTGACATAAGTTTTGTGGTAACCTAGATCAATTTAAAACATAATAACACATGCAAACAGATAGACAAAAGATAGAAGAGTGGTCTAGCCAAATATAAGAAAACTGTATTAACCATGATTAATCTAATTAAAACGTTGGTTTGTTTATTTAGTGCAATGAGTGCTTATCTCGAGGCGGCATATCATTCCAAGATTTAGGCGATAATTCTTCCTAAGACCTAGACACGTAGAATTCTGTCACAATTAAACGCATCCGCATAAAGCATCCTATTTGCTGATTATAATCTATCTTAGAAGATTAATAATGGTGATCTTATTAAACCCTAGCTCATGGAGACCTTACCCACTTACTGCTTAATGGCAATTTATATTCTAGTAATCCACTGTCCAAGTCTTTACCAAAGGAATCAGTACGTTATTTGTTGATCTTAGGTCACCTGCTAGTCCAACTTGTTCACATAAACCAATGGTAAAGATAGGGCATTAATTGTGATCCTATTGTTCTACATATATAAATCACTATACGGAGAGCCATCCCGACATTTAGCTAACTTGGTCGGTATTACTAGATCCAGTTGAATGATAGGTCGCATACAAAAGCACGTAAACAAGTATTAACTGATAAACATAAACAAGCAATCAACGATAAATTAAGCATTCGATATAAATAAACCGAACATTTAAATCTGCATAATCATGGCTAATACCCAAGGGTATTAGCCCTTAATAATCGTAATCAATACAAGAGTAATAATTCAACCAAGATAAACTAACGGAGTTAAACGAATGATACCAAAAATTGAACGATTACTAGAGTATAAGAGATTACAAGGTGTTTCATATGGACTTAATAGCTTTGCTTGACCTGTTCTGCTCTTCTTATCTTCTAAAAATCTACTTTTATGGTTAGGGTATCAAAAATATGACCAAGCACACCTAAAACTTGTTTTTAGGTCTTCTATTTATAGTGTTTGGAATTTGGTCGATACGGTGTATCGGTTGAGGTGAATACGACGTATTGGAGGTTTCTTGAGGTAGGGACCACATTCAATATCTTTTAGAATATTTTATTATTATATCTTGGATACGGCGTATAGAAGTCTTCTGGATACGGCGTATTGCGCTTGAATTCTTCGTGGTTTCTTGTGAAGTGTAGGCACGGATACGCCGTATCTTCCATGATGGATATGGCGTATTGGTTGTTAGAACAGTATTCTTCATATTTCTTTGTTTAAGCTCCAGAATGCGTGCCTTTTTGCTAATCTTCATAAAGTACTCCATAATTACTGCAATTCTCAAATATAAACGATTAAGTACCAATTCTTGCAATAATTATACAAAATGGGTAATTTACATGGGATAAATGATGCTATAAAAGTGACTTATTTGATGTCGTCAATAACCATACCTTGGTAAGGTAATGATGAATACGAGTAGTCTGAACAAAACGTGTAAAACCCCGTAACTTAGCTAGGCAACCTATTAGGTGTGCAACTATGACAGACTTACAAAGGCTCTTATCTGAGCCGATACATTATCTCTTATGGTTGTTCAATAATGATGCGGTAGTGACGGTGTTAGGATTAAAAGCTTCTTGATACTGTTTTGAGTTACTGCGGCTCTTATTGATGGTAATACTGCTCAGTCAAAGTTAGTGTTGCTGGAGAATTTCAATGAAAATTATTCTAAGTGTTTAAGACCGCTGGTGAAGTTACAACTGCCAGTACAAAGTTACTACTGCTAGAGGAAGTTACTACTGCTAGTGGAAGTTAAGACTGCTCAGAGATAAAGACTGGAAAATATGCTAAGTAGTTACTACTGCTAGTACAAAAGTTACTACTGCTGGTGTAAAGTTACTACTGCTGAAGGAGTTAATGCTGCTAGTGAAGAAGTTAGTACTGCTGAGTTAGTTAGTACTGCTTATGTGATTTGTATGAGATATTTTGGTAAAGGATATGTATAAGTTATTTGTTTAGAAGATTTGATATACTTAGGAAAGTATTGTAAGCCGTTTAGGACTCCTTGGTGTATAAAAGGAGGTCCTAAGGCATAGAGTTTGATATAGAAAAATATATGAGTCATTCATAGAATTATCATAGCTTTAAGGTCTTTGTAACCCTAATACTTTGAGAGTATTAGTATTATTTGCTTAATAATATTGGAGCTTTTATGTTTTGTTGAATTATATGTTCATAAAATTACTGTTTCATTGATAATTCTGGACAATGAGTCTTTTGTAGTACTAGTTTGTAGCTTTTGTAGTACTAGTTTGTAGCCTTTGTAGCTTCGCGGGAAGTACATATCTCACTACCGTTTGTAGTACTAGTTTGTAGTACTACAAACTAGCACTAGACAATTCTATGAATTATATGTTCATAGAATTACCGTTTTTCAGATCTGATCGTCATATATATAATAGTGTAGTTTTTCCAGAAAATGTTTCGCCGATTTTCATGTGGCCATATCTCACTCGTTTTAAGTCCATTTTTAACGAATTTTATATCCACGTGTTCGTATTTACGTATACTATCATATTTTTAAACTTTTGGCTACTCAAAATGAATCTAACCCCTTATTATACTCCATAAATTATTCGAACAGCAAGTATTTTATACCAAAACTACTTCATAAATTCATCTGCAAATATCAACAACTCTATTTCTAGCCTACATCCCTTCCACCATTGATACTAATAACACAACAACACAAAATCTTCCTATTCTTTCCACCAATTTGATCCAAGAACACAAAGACCTTCTAACAATATAAATAACCAAAAATCTAACCTAGAATTT
>BQNB010141772.1:0-17224 GCA_026074375.1 Tanacetum coccineum | reverse complement strand
ATTCTTATAAGTCAAGCCAGACCCTAAAAGTCAAAGATTGACATCGTCATTCTAAATTCGAAAATTCTCGGATGTTACATTGCAAGTTAGACAATCCCACCTCCTTTGGGATGTGGTTCGATCAGCTAAGGGAGAAAAGGAAACAAACCGAAACTTTCCTTTATCCCATATTCTATCAATCCCATATATTAGTCTTTAAACTATTTAATGACTAACATGACTCCCTTAAATACTTATATTAATATTTATGGCTCGTTAAGCTTTATCACTTAAATATATTACATTTAACATATTTATTATTAATTGTTTTACGTATTTACGTGTGCGTCCCCGTATGCTCGAATAAACTTTTTGGACATATATTAATTTACGTGTACATATTACAACACTTAATTACTTTACTTAACAATTTAGTTTTTACCCACTTCATGATTTGCCGATATGGCCATCGCTTGAGATATGATTTGCACATCCCGCTTGAAATATGGTTTTGACCCATTTCATGATTTGCCGATATGAAACACTTAGAGCTCGAAATATGAGTGATCGGGCATGGGGTAAAAAATGGACCAAATTTATATGTATCATATATAAGTAGATGAGGTGGGTAGGTTTTGGATGGTTGTACCAGATACCGAATTTCCGTGGCCTTTTACATGTTATACCAACTTTGAACCATTAATAATTTAGCCAAATGTTTTCTTTGACCCATTTAAGATGAAACACAACTTGTATTTATTGGGTTTTATGATCTAATTAACCATTTAATCTACATGAGTACGCAGCGGAATAAATATATCATGTAAAGAATAATGTAATTAACAAAGGGATCAAGAAGCGTGTACCTTTTAGCAATAAACGAACACCGTTCTTGAATATACGCGTATGTATAAATCTAATACGCGAAACTAAATAAGTTACCAAAGTATATAACGTATATGGTATGCATACACTACACGTCACCGAGATACGCTAGGATGCTAGTACTTGCTTCACGATTAAACAACTCAACACAATGTTCTTGTTTAATTCATGGTGTCACATGATCGAGTTCTTGTTTAATTCATGGTGTCACATGATCGAATCCCACAAAAGGATAATACAATCGATCATCAAAAGTAAAAGACAAAGGTTTATTGCTGACAACTGTTATTTGCATACGTATGACTACTCATACATATAGTGCATGCATATGAAGAGATTACATGCATGCGTCAGTTTCATGCATATAAATTTAGGGTTATGAGTTATTGTACGTGTGTGTGTTTTAGGCGTATTGAATAATGACCTCAAGATGTCATTATATAGTCTAATGACTTGGTCTTCAAGTCATAAGACAATACCTCCTCAAGTTTGCAAGAAACGACACCCCACGGGTTTTGGTTTTCATACTAACAAGTCCCTCACTTGTTAATATCTATTAATTAGTTACAACATCTAACGTTATAATTAAAGAACGTTTAATTATTTCACGAAACATATTAATATAATTAATATATAATAAATATATAATAAATATATTAATTACATTAATAAACGTATCCTCTGTGTATATGCGTGTGCCCCATAGGCTCACATAATTTCCCGGACATATATTATTTGATATATGTACATATTCCAACAGCTCCCACTTGGACATGTCTCAAATAATACAATAACATTGGTAAGCATCTAGCAACACACAAATGCTCCCAGGAATACCTCAGTGTACTTTCGTAAAGTTACAGTTAAATGATTTAGCATTTACTATCCATTTGTTTCCGATACCGTGTTAAAAATAGATATGGATCTAAGTCATTCCATTATTTAATGATTCTGTTTCTCATATATGTAATTAATCAAAATTACCAAAAGTCATTGAGACTCTTCTACATGAGCTTTTGGGTGCGGCCACACATACATTTGATTAATCCTACGAGGGGCCCAATGGCATCATCCTTTAACTATTAAAGGAACAAATTCTTTATTGACTACAAGTGCCAAGTCACATGCTTCACAATCACTTCTGAAAATAGTCCTTATTAGTTACCTTATTCAGAATAACATAAACTATATCAAGAAGGATTGTCCACACATGCAAGACCTACATGCATCTCAAGTCTAAGGATTTAGTAAACGAAATCACTTACAAGATTCACTTAATGACGCCGATCCATAAAGTGATAATCTTGTTAGTTGGAGAAGTTCAATATTCATCTTATGATTATCATGTGAGTTTGGCAGACACATCCTTTAATATCCAAAATATTACCAATCACTCAGATTTGTCTTAATTCAACAATATTCTCATATTGTTGATCGACAATGGACTAATTTAGAATAATAAAAAATAAAATATTATTTACGGATTAAACATGCAAATATATGACATAATTATATTAAATAGAACTTCATACCACGTATCTTTATCATTAATAAAATTGTCTTAACATCCCTTATCCAAATACTAAACACAGTTACACAAATCTACATGAAACTACTAGCTAAACGAAGTCTCATGCTCCTAGCACGTTGAGTAAGCTTCCCTTTTGGTAAAGCCTTCATAAAAGGATCTGCTAGATTGTTATCTGTGTGAACTTTAAGAAGATTAATTTCACCTAATTCGATACATTCGTGAACATAATGGTATCATCTATGGTAGTGTCTGGCGCCTCTATGAACCCCCCGGTTCGTTGGCAATAAGAAGTGCGGCTGAATTATCGCAAAACATCTTAATATGTTTGTTTATTGTTGGTATAATACCAAGCCCTGAAATAAACTTCATAATCCAAACAGCTTCCAAATAGCTTCTCCAAGCAGCAATGTATTTCAGCTTGTAAGTCGGACATTGCAATAGTACTTTTGCATCTGGAAGCATTTTCCAGTTCTGACTACGTCCTCCATCAAAACAAGACGTATCCCTGTCTGAGATTTGAAGTCATTCTATCAGTAACATATTCCAACATCGCAATAGCATCAACTCGAAGTCAGCTTCAGGATTTCCACTCGCGATAAACCTAAGAACATATCTTTAGTATTTTCTTAATACTAATGAATGGTTTTTCATCAGTAGTCGGTTTCTCCTGGAAAACTAATAAAAATGGCTTGTTATGTTTTGCGCGAATGCAACATCGGGTCTAGTGCATCTAACCGCATACATAATGGATCATACTACTGAAGCATAGGGAACATTTTGCATACGCTTCACCTTTTCAAGTGTTGAAGCACCTTGTGTTTTATTTAAGTCAAGCCTTTTTTGCATGGAGATATAACCACGTTTCAAAGTATCTATCCTGAATCTTTTCAAGATTTTATCCATGTAATCACTTTGACTTAGTCCAATTAATCACTTAGATCTATCTTGAAAGATCTTGATACCAAGATTAAATGTCGCTTCCCCTAAATCTGTTGGCGAAACACTTTCCAAGATATGACTTTACACTTTGTAAACTTGGAATGTGATTTCCCATGCTAGTTATGTCATCGACATATAAGATGAGGAATGTAACATTACTCCCACTATCCTTTTGATATACACATGCGTCATCAGATTTGAGCAAAATATCCAAACCTTTTTGAATTCCTTATCAAATCTTTATATCCAGCTATGATGCTTCTTAAGACCATAAAGGATCTCTATGAACTTTCATACAGTTTCTAGAGGAATAAGGATCAACCAAATCTTCAGGTTACACGCATATAAATATCTTCATCAATATAAACCATTTAATGAAGAGGACATTTTGGATAATCCATTTTCCCATATCTCATATCATAAGAACCGCCGCTATGGCTATAAAAATCCTAATAGCTCTAATGTCAGCAAAGGGTGAGAACAGTTTCTTCTCTTCGTAATCAAACCCAAAGTAGGTTGAGTATAACCTTTTGCTAACTGAAAGGCAAATAGGTGTGTACAATGCCATCCATGTCAGTCTTTTTCTTAAAAAGCCATTTACTTCCAACAACCTTACCATTAGGAGGTAGATCAATCAAGCACCAGAATTGATTATCTTTCATGGATTGCATCTCTGCATTCATAGAATCGACCCACTTATCAGATTCCGGATCTAATAATGCAGCTTTATAGTTAGTAGGTTCATTAAGATCCCTTAAACTATACTCCTCCACTTCTACATTTAGACATTAGCCATCAGGAGCTCGATGTGTCCTTGCGGACCTACGAACAGGAATCACTTCCTCTTGAGTGGTTCGAAACCTTCAACCTCCATAGGAATTTCGCTAGAGTTTTTAGAAGGTGATTTTCTGCTTTCAACATGAATTTCTTAAGATTCTCCCCCCTTCTCCCCTGACTTCTTGAGATATGAGATTTTTCTCATAGAACTCAACATACCTCGCAACAACTATTTTGTTTTCTGGTGGGAAGTAGAAATAGTAACCCATTGTTTCCTTTGGGTATCCTACAATGATACACTTAACAGATCTTTGTTGAAGTTTGTCAGGGGTATCCCTCTTCACAAGCACCTCACAACCTCAGACCTTTAAGTAAGACAAGTTAGGAACTTTTTCATACCATAATTCATATGGTGTCTTATCAACCTTCTTGGTTGGAACCATATTGAGAATGCGTTTAGCAGACTCTAGATCATAACCCCAAAAGGATAACAACAGAGTTATAAGATTCATCATTGATCGAACCATGTCTAACAAGGTATGATTCCTCCTTTCAGACATGCCATTGTGTTGCGGTGTGTATGGAGGTGTATGCTGTTGAACAATTCCACAAGCTTTCAGATAATTTGTAAACTCGTAACTAATATATATTCGCCTCTTCGATCTGATCGAAGTGCCTTTATAGTCTTCCTGAGTTGATTTTTTACTTCATACTTAAACACCTCGAATGGTTCAAAGACTTCATGTTTATTGTCACACCCTGACTATGGCGAAAACACAAGGCGTGACGGAGGATTGTTCGTCATAACATAAAGCGTCAATATAGAGAAAACTAATATGCATTAAAACAAGTGTTACAACACCCTTCGACAAAAAGTATAGAACTTGTGTCAAAATAGGTCGAACCATATTACATAGTCTGAAATTCATTACAACCAACACCTCACATCCGGAGGGATACATGTCTAACTGAAAATAAATAGGCAAAAACTGAATCATAGTCTCAATGCAACTCCAAATGATAAGATCCAAAATGGATGCCCTTAGGTCTGCTAAAAGTCTCTAATCCTGGCTTCATAGATCATTCACATTACCTGAAAATGATACTCGAAAGGGTCAATATTACGTTGGTGGGCTCGTAGGTTTAGGAAAAACCCAGTTGTCGTGCTACAATGTAAGAGTGGACAGTTGTGCAATATGAAAGCAGAATGCATATAAGAGTATTTAAATTATCAACACATCATACCAGGGTATCCCACCTAGATCAACATAACAAATAACCCGCGCGCTTATAGTCCTCCGAACCTATCGCCTACCAGCTGAAGCTACACAGTCGGTTGTATAGTGTGGTGCAGAAATTCCCAGTAGAACTTCGCATAAATAGATCTTATAGTATTCACATAGCATTCACATAGTGTTCATACATGCAAACATAGGCATATAACATTATCCCAAAAAGGAATAAAAGGTTTTTGCACAGTATTGAAAGTAATTGAAAAAGGTTTTGAGTATCATTTTCCCCCAACAGAAAAGAGTTTAAAAATGGGGCTGAAAACATAACTCACCTTTAAAGCAAAGCGAGTAAGTAGCTGATGAAATGATCAACACAATTGTAAACAACGCTTCCAACACGACCTGAATCCATTAAAGTACAGATATTAAATGTGGTTTTTCTTAAATGTAGATTTAAGATTGATGCATAGTAGTTAAAATGTGCGTTGTACAGTCAGTTTAATGTTGTTGGTTGTGTGATGGTTGGTAAATAAGACTCAAAGAAAAAAATAAAATAAAATAAAAAAAAAAAAATCCCCCCCCAAAGTATGTATTTTAGATATATATACTTATAGTATTGAAGGAGAATTTAGACAAAAAATATCTAGACTAAGATAAAAGTTTATTAATAAATATGTTTCTGGTAATTTATCTGTAGACGTTAAGATGTTCGTAGTATAATTGTATTGAATTATGGAAAAGTGACATTTTTAGTTCCACTTAATTAATTATAGAAGTTTTATAATTTATAAAATTATAAAATATGTTTTCGTCTTTTAGTCTGTTTATTAAAATAATAATATTTTATTTAGTTCGCCTTTTTGTCGGATTTCTAAGAATTTATAATTATTGTAAAATATCCTAAGTATAATGTTTTTATGAAATTTCGGCATGACCCGTTTGTTTATAAGACGTTTCCAAGGTTTTTAAACCTCATTTTTCAAGCACTTTCTCTTAATAAATCAATTCCTACAAAACGACCAAAATCTGCATTTCGCATTAATTATCAAGATGCATTTCCTTCAAATGACTATTCGACTATCAAAATATATCTATAAGTATAAATATTTACCAAAAGTCCATTTTTAGCCTTCATAATAATTAGTTTAAACTTATTGGGCCTTGAGGCCCATTAGCGATCAAAGTATCGTTTATTAGTTTTAAAACCCATTTTAGGCCCGTTAGCAAGCCCGTTTAAGAAAATAAGTCTAATGAATAACCCACAAACGAAGCCAAGGCTTACGTACCAAGACTAAGCCATGGTTTGGGCTTAGCTCATTGGGCTGTGACCTTTTAAGCCCATAATTAGCCATCCGTGGCTTATTATTAAGCCATTAAGCTAGGAAAGTCCTTAAATATCAAAATAAGCTATAACCAAAAGCCATGAAAATAAGTCGGACCACAATAAGGTCCACAATAAGCCGCGGCTTATTCGGCCTTATTGGGTCGTGGGTTTTACTAGCCCAAAACAATCATATAGCTTATTTAATAAGCTATTAGTTATTCTAGTTCCCAAAACAAGCTATCATAATAAGCTATAAAAACATGACAAGTATAGGTAATAACCAAAAACGTGTTACCTTTGTTCCCTTTTTGAGCCGAAACATAAATAAGCTAAAAATAAGCTATACAAAGCTTTTAAATGAGTTAGATAAGTATTAAGCTATATAGTATATAAATGTTATTCAACCATCACAACCACAATAATAAAATTTTCTTTCCTTGTTCCCTTTTTACCCTAGTTCGAACCCACAAACACCCCTTTATATTTATTTGTAAATTTTTTGCTTTCGATTTTTAACAAACGTATCGTACAACTATTATCTATGCATCATAACACTAATAAGTACAAAAATATTTGAGAAATAGATGACTTACAAAGAGGGTTTTGAAAATGAGATTAAGCACTAAACTGACATCCCAAACATTGTCTTAATGAACCCACACCTATTAGAATCAACCCAAAAATACTCAAACTCTCATGTTTTTGATAAAAGTTGGAAAAATTATGGGTTTGTGTGTGTGTTTGAAATCGGACGAGCAAAGAGAGAAGGGAAAAACAAAAACTAAAATGTGTGTGATATAATGAATGAATGTGTGCATTTGAAAAGATATAAGACAAATGACTAGTACTACCATGGAACCAACAAGCTAAAAATGCCTTCTTGCTCCCATTTAGGGGCTCTAACCGGCTAGCAACCTCTTATGCGGATCTTAGGTAGCGTTTAAGCTCTTGTCATTTACCAAATTATCAAATCTCATGATTTAAATATTAACCCGAAGTTTCCTAGTAATTTTAATGAAATGTAAAAATGTTTTTCCGATGAACTTTGACTATCTAGCACTATAGGATTTAAAAGGTTATAAATTGACATGGTATTATTGAAACGGACATTAATTGGACGTGTCGGGACGCTTTGCTTGAATTTTAAGCAGTTTGCGGGAAAATTCCCGAAGATTGATCAAATATGAAATATAAATCATTTATAATGGGATAATTAAAGAAAATATTAACACCAATGATTAAATAGATAATAAACGGAGTACTGAAAATCCCGAAAATTATTCTAACAGTAATAGAAAATGATAAAAGTCAAAGGACTAAAATAGAACATTACAAGACTAGAAAATCCTCAAGGGTTACATTCTACCCTCATTAAAGAAAAATTGTCCTGAAAAAAAGACTAACACTAGCACTAAAGATTCAGGGGAAATTGATTTCATTAGATCCTCAACGAACCCAAGGTAAAATTCAGGCCCATCACTTTGAGAATTCCATCGACCTTAGCGATAGTAATCGCTAATCCTACAGACGCATTAGTTTTTTGAACTCCCTTTCTAGTATTTCCACTGGCTTTTCCACAAAGTTTAACTTAGCATCACCTTGGATTTCCTCTAAAGGCACGTGTAGGGTTTGATCGGCCAAACATTTCTTAAGGTTCGACACGTGAAACGTGTCATGAACATTGTTTAGCTCCTGAGGTAATCTTAGTCTATAGGCTACGAGACCGATCCTTTCAGTGATCTTAAATGGTCCAACAAACCTAGATGCTAACTTGGCTTTCTTCCCAAAGCATGTACCAAACCATTCAAGGCGACGAACATTTGAGTAGAACATGTTTACCCTACCACTGAACTCTTAAAAGGTTCCTTCGCTTATCCTGCATAACTTTTATCTAACGAAACGTGCACCATAAGCCTATCCCTTGATATCTGTACTGATCTTCTCATTGTCTCATTGCACTATCCATGCCCAAACAACTCAATTCTCCAACATTGCCTACTTGAGATTGGTGAACGACAAACATTCTTCTTTCCCATAAAGTGCTATAATAACGGTGCACATCCTACACTAGAATGGTAATTGTTATTATAGGAAAACTCAACCAATGGAAGATGAACATCCCAACTTCCCCTGAAATCCATGACACATGCTCTAAGCATGTCTTCCAAGGTTTGAATAGTACACTTGATTTGACCATTGGTTTGTGGATGGTAAGCCGTACTTATATCTAACCTAGTTCCTAATGCCTCCTGCATTGACTGCCAAAACCTTGATATAAAGTGACCATCACGACCAAATATGATCGAGATTGGCACACCATACCTTACTATAATTTCATTGAGGTAGAGTCTAGCTAGTCTATCCATCTTATAGTCTTCACGCATAGGTAGAAAATGAGCAGACTTAGTTAATCAGCCAACGATGACCCATATTTCATCATGCTCACTACTGGTCCTTGGTAATTTCATGACAAAATCCATAGCTATTCTCTCCCACTTCCACTCGGGAATCTCAGGTTGCTGCAGTAATCCGGACAACCTCTGATGTTCAGCTTTAATCTTTGAATAAGTCAAGCACTTACTAACATACAAGGCTATATCTTTCTTCATTAACCTCGCCGCCACCAGATAACCTATCCCTAAGGTCATATTACAATCTTATCAGCTCACGGTGAATAAAATACATCGACTTAATGGCTACGTCCATTATCAGGGATCTCAACATCACACCGTCAAAGGAACCTATATTCGATCAAGATAGTTACCAGGCTCCATCACTCCTACGTTCATTTGTTTTCTATAGCCCTCACAGTATTTCTGGCTAGTGCTTGGGGAGGAAGCAAGCGTTCGCAGGATGCTTCATTAATGAGCCGCTAGTTATCCATTCCTTGATACTCGACTGAATGGTCATGTTTCATTCTTCTTGAAGTCCTCTTAGGCTTGATCCTCAGCCTTTTGCTTAGTGCATCGGCCTACTCATACGCTTTCCCTTACCCCGTATGATAACGAATCTCGCAGTCATATCGTTGAATAGCTCTAGCCAACGACCATTGATGCATATTCATGTACCTTCTTATTCAAGATGTGTTGAAGGATCCTTGTGGTCGGTGATATAGACACTGTTTTGTCCCATATAATGGGCCGATGTCTCCATGATCTTAAGGAAAATACAACTGCATGCACCCAACCACTAAATCAAGTGTAGTGTAATGTCGTCTCATTAATCTTCATCTGTCTAGAGGCATATGCAATCACCTTACTCCTCTGCAAGTCTGCATAAGCACACAATCTAGTCCTAGACCTGACGCATCGCAGTATACTACGAAGACTTCTGGTCCATCAAAGAGAGCTAGAACAGGCGCATTACATAACTTATCCTTCAAGATCTGAAATGATTCTTCTTGTTCCTCACCCCAGACATAGGTCTTATTCTTCTGAGTCAAGATGGTAAGTGGTTTAGCGATCTTGGAGAAATTCTTAATGAAGTACGACGGGAAATAATCCTGCTAATATCCAAAAAATGAACAAACACGATGAGTTCCTAGGGGCCATCCTAATCTTAACGTCTTCAATCTTACTAGTGTCCTACATGTATACCATTACCGTTAATCACATGCCTAAGGAATTATACCTCTTGTAACCAGAATTCACACTTAGAGAATTAGGCGTACAATTTCTCCCTCTTGAGCAGTTCTATAGACAACCATTAGTAGAGAATGTATTATTTCACTCTTTTATATTCCTTGAGTAGATCAAGATGTCATCTATGAACACTATCACAAACTTTTCTAGGTAGGGTCTACACACTCGGTTCATCAAGACCATGAATACCGCTGGTGCAATGTCGTTCAAACCAGAAGTGCAACACTGATGGAAACTCAAAATAGTTCCATAACGAGTTCTAAATGCAAAAAAAATCATTAGAATGTCGTCCGCCGGTGCACTCTCACTGATGGTGATCCCCAGACTAAAGTCGTATCTTAGAGAAATACTATGATCCCTGCAACTGATTAAACAGGTCATCTATCCTAAAGAGGGGATAATGGTCCATGATGGTAAGCCAATACCAACTCTTATAGTTATAAACATCCCAAAATGAACCATCTTTCTTCTTGATGAATAATACTGGTGTTCCCTATGGCGAAGAACTTGGTTGAATGAAACCTTTGTCTTGGAATACACTGATTTGAGCATGACACACGTCCTCCATTCAAAGGCAACAAACACAAGGAACAATGGAGACCGGCATTGTCTCTAAAGGATTAAGTTCGAAATGACACACGCCTACGTCTGAAATATTTGAAAACTGAAAGTACGTCAAAGAAAACCACGGGAAATTAATCAAACAAAAAAAAAAGGTCCTTTCAGTTTCTACTCGTCGGTCTTAATGCACGGCATGAGCATCACACCTTCTTCTTCACTGTATTTTCTCCTAAAACTCTAAGTATTTTTGCCAAGTGTTAGAGGAATAATGAATGAAAAGTGCATTGAAAAGAAATAATACAAATGACAAGAACTACCAAAAAAACCAACAAGCTAAAAAAAAATGCTTCATGCTCCCTTGTGGGCTCAAACTGGCTAGCACCTCTAGGAGGGATCTTAGGTACGTTTTAGCTCTTGTCAGGTTACCAAATGATCAAATCTCATGATTAAAAATGTAACCCGAAGTTTCCTAGTATTTTTAATGAATGTAAAAATGTTTTTCCATAAACTTTGACTATCTACACTATAGGTTTTAGGGTTAATTTGACTTAGATTTGATACGGACATTAATGGACGTGTCGGGACGCGTTGCTTGAGATTTTAAGCCGTTTGCGGGAAAATCTCTCAGAGATTGATCAATTATGAATATAATCATTTATAATGGGATAATTAAAGAGAATATTAACACCAATGATTAAATAGATAATAAACAGAGTACTAAAAATCCCGAAAATTGTTCTGACAGTAATAGAAAATGATAAAAGTCAAAGGACTAAAATAGAACATTATAAACTAGGAAATCTACAAGGGTTACATTCTACCCCTCTTAAAAGAAATTTTGTCCTGAAATTTAACTATCACTAGCACTAAAGATGTGGGGGTATTTGAGTTTCATTTGATCCTCACGAACCCAAGTAAATTCAGGCCCATCATTTTGAATTCCATCGAACCTTAGCGATAGGAATCCTACTCCGCTTTAGTTTTTTGAACTCCCTTTCTAGGATTTCCACTGGCTTTTCCACAAAGTTTAACTTAGCATCAACTTGGATTTCCTCTAAAGGCACATGCACGGTTTGGTCGGCCAAACATTTCTTAAGGTTCGACACGTGAAACGTGTCATGAACATCGTTTAGCTCCTGAGGTAATCTTAGTCTATAGGCTACGGGACCGATCCTCTTAGTGATCTCAAATGGTCCAACAAACCTAGGTGCTAACTTGTCTTTCTTCCTAATATGTACCACACCTTTCTAAGGCGACACTTTGAGTAGAACATGGTTACCTACACTGAACTCTAAGGGTTTCCTTTTCTTATCTGCATAACTTTTCTGACGATCACGTGCAGCCTTAAGCCTATCCTTGATCTGTCTGATCTTCTCATTGGTCTCTTGCACTATCTCAGGCCCTATCAACTGTCATTCTCCAACTTCTGCCTATAGGATTGGTGAACAACACTTTCTCCCATAAAGTGCTTCAACGGTGCACATCCTACACTAGAATGGTAACTGTTATTGTAGGAAAACTCAACCAATGGAAGATGAACGTCCCAACTTCCCTCGAAGTCCATGACGCATGCTCTGAGCATGTCTTCCAAGGTTTGAATAGTACACTCGATTTGACCATCGGTCTGTGGATGGTAAGCCGTACTCATGTCTAACCTAGTTCCTAATGCCTCCTGCATTGACTGCCAAAACCTTGATGTAAAGCGACTATCACGACCAAATATGATCGAGATTGGCACACCATGCCTCGCTATAATTTCATTGAGGTAGAGTCTAGCTAGTCTATCCATCTTATAGTCTTTACGCATAGGTAGAAAATGAGCAGACTTAGTCAATCGGTCAACGATGACCCATATTTCATCATGCCCACTACTGGTCCTTGGTAATTTCGTGACAAACTCCATCCATAGCTATTCTCTCCCACTTCCACTCGGGAATCTCAGGTTGCTGCAGTAAGCCGGACGGCCTCTGATGTTCAGCTTTAATCTTTGAACAAGTCAAGCACTTACTAACGTACAAGGCTATATCTTTCTTCATTCCCGGCCACCAGTACCTATCCCTAAGGTCATAGTACATCTTATCAGCTCCTGGGTGAATTGAATACTTCGACTTATGGGCTTCGTCCATTATCAGGGTTCTCACATCACCCGTCAAAGGAACCCATATTCGATCTAGATAGTACCATGCTCCATCACTCCTACGTTCCATCTGTTTGTCTAGCCCTCACAGCATTTTTGCTGGTGCATCGACAACCTCAGATGCTTCATTCTGAGCCGCTAGTATCCTATCCTTGATACTCGACTGAATGGTCATGTTCATTGCTCGAACTCTCTTAGGCTTGATCCTCTCCTTTCTGCTTAGTGCATCGGCTACTACGCTTGCCTTACCTGGATGATAGCGAATCTCGCAGTCATAGTCGCTGAATAGCTCTATCCAACGACGTTGACGCATATTCAGTTCCTTCTGATTAAAGATGTGCTGAAGGCTCTTGTGGTCGGTGTATATGACGCTCTTTGTCCCATACAGGTAGTGTCTCCATATCTTAAGAGCAAATACAACTGCACCCAATTCCAAATCATGGGTAGTGTAATTCTTCTCGTGGATCTTCAATTGTCTAGAAGCATATGTGATTACCTTACCCCTCTGCATAAGCACACAACCTAGTCCTAGACCTGACGCATCGCAGTATACTACGAAGTCTTCTGGTCCATCAGGGAGAGCTAGAACAGGCGCATTACATAACTTATCCTTCAAGATCTGAAATGCTTCTTCCTGTTCCTCACCCCAAACATAGGTCTTATTCTTCTGAGTCAAGATGGTAAGTGGTTTAGCGATCTTGGAGAAATTCTCAATGAATCGACGGTAATATCCTGCTAATCCTAAGAATGAACGAACTTCGGATGGAGTTCTAGGGGCTTCCCAATTCTTAACAGCTTCAATCTTACTGGGGTCTACATGTATACCATCACCGTTAATCACATGCCCAAGGAACTGTACCTCTTGCAACCAGAATTCACACTTAGAGAATTTTGCGTACAATTTCTCCTTCTTGAGCAGTTCTAAGATTAACCCTAGATGTGTCTCATGTTCTTCCCTTATCTTAGTGATGACATCAAATAACATCTATTTTATAGCATCATTTATCCCATGTATATTACCCATTTTGTATGATTATTGCAAAGAATTGTTACTTAATCGTTTGTATTTGAGAATTGCAGTAATTATGGAGCACTTGGAGAAGTTATGCTAAAAGGCATGCATTTTGGAGCATAAATGAAGAGTTTAAGAAAGTCTACTGTTCTGACAGCAAATACGCCGTATTATTCTAGACCTATACGACGTATCCAAGACTTTGACGAATCAAAAGACCATTGCCTGACTTTGAAGAATACTCCGTATCCACATCAATATATACGTCGTATATTATACTTTGGTCAAATATCAAGAAAAGCCCACTTTCAGCCAATACTCCGTGATACGCCGTACCCAAGGACCCCAATACACCATACCAGAGGAGCTTAATACGCCGTACCCAATAAGTCTGATACGCCGTATCGAGGAGGTACGATACGCCGTATCCAGGAGGTTCGATACGCCGTATCTATACCAGCTTAAGAAAATTCTGGAATATTTTATTCTTGGAGCCCACACCAAGCAACCCCGATACGCCGTATTGAGTTCTAATACACCGTATCGACCAATTTTTAGAGTCTATAAATACCAAAACCTAAATACGATTTTAGACATGCTTTTTACCACCAAGTCTGATTTCTAGAAGATCAATGAAGCCAAGAAGGTCCTAAAAAGTGGTCCGATCAATGGGAAAACTCTTGTAATCTCTACACTCCACTATACGCATTCGGTTAGCATTATGTTTAATCGTTCATCTATGATTTCGTGTATTGTTACAATGACTATCGGCTAATACCTTTAGGTATTAGCCATGTTTATGATAATATAATGTTTTGATATATCTTTATATCGTTTATTCTTTATTTGTTGCATGTTGATTATGTTTATCACTTCATACCCGTTTATGTGCTTAATTATGTGTTTTTCCTATCATTCAATGGATCTAGTCCTACATATTTAATGCGTTGCAACTTCGGTGTTGTTTGGGCGTAGGCTAAGAGTCCGGGATAGAAACATATAACGCTTATTCATATAGCTAGACTAATAGGGTCACTAATAGAAAACCCTGTTTCGATCTATGGTTAAGTAGATAGGTAGACTAAGCCGGTGACTTAGGATTACACATAACGTCCTATTTCCATAGGTAGTTAAGTGGGTGTGGACTACTAGTATATGAATTTCCATTAAGCAGTAAGTTGGTAAAGCCTCTATGAGCTAGGATTCATTATAACCACCAATATAGTTTCCTAGATAAATTATAATCAACGGTGTGAGCTTTATGCGGGTTTAGGTTAATTGTGACAGGATTAACTAGCGACAAACCTCGAGCCTAGAGAGAAGATCCACCTAACTTTGAAATGATATACCATCAACGAATTAATACAATCATTGCACGAATAGACAATCAAGGCATATTATTAGATTAAACTGGCTAATACGTTTTTCCTACGATTTGACCTCTTTCCTATTTTTTGTTAATCACTTGTGTGTGTTATTTGCCATCACCTTAGGATAATTAGAACTAAACTCGTGCCAGTCTCTCAGGCTGAAAACCCCCTTTTGCGTTAGTTTAGGTTTAATAAGAATAATTAGGATTAGTATCAAAACTAGATAGATAAAATACCAGTAGAATTAAGAGTTAACTTCCACTTTCAGTGATCGACACCCTACTTACCACGAAACTTCATCTGACAGGGTACACTGCCCGTTAAAGTGTTATTTTTAGGTATAGTCGGCATAGATTAAATAGTAAAACTTGATACATAAATAACACCTACACAGCAAGTTTTTGGCGCCGTTGCCGGGGAGTGCGATTGTTTAAATTCTGATTTTTATTGGTATTTTTTAAGTATAAATTTAGTTTTGTTTTTCTACAGTCTGCTGTCATTTATCGATACGGCGTATCCATTTTTTGTGAATACAGCGTATTCGACATCAAACATCGATACGGCGTATCCAGTTTACTGAATACGACGTATCGACTGTCTGATACAACAACAGTTTTAGTTAGCTTTCTCGTTTAGTTTTCTAGAATAGTTTTACTTCTAATTATGTCTTTCTTTTCAGGTACCGTTTTCAGGGAGCCGGATCCTCCTTACCTGTTCGATTACCCTACGAGGAGGTTAACTATGGAAGAAATATTGGCTAAATTCATTGATGAAGGTAGAAGTGGACATAAGGAGATAGAAATATTCATTAAAGAATTTGAAACCACCAATGAGCTTTTGTTAAAAACACAAAACAACTTATTGAGTGAGCTAAAAATCGAGGTAAACAAATTGTCAAAGGTTATGAGTAATGTTTTGATTCCAAAAAATGAAGTCAAAGGAGTGACAACCAGAGGAGGAAAGATGACATCTGAAGCCACGCGTAGTAAAGAAATTAATGAAACTAGAATCAACATCAATGAACCCCCTGGATTTGAACAAGACGTGCAGGAAAAGACAAACAATGATGGTGTGGAAAATAAATCTTCAAGTGTTCCTGAAAGGACTACTTAACCATAGGTAAAACCATAACAGTCATCCATTCCTTTCCCAAACCGGGTAAGAAAAGAAAAAGAAGAAGCACTACAACGAAAATTTTTGGAGAATCTGAAACAACTCGATATTAATATTTTGTTTATCGAAGCCCTAGTGCAAATACCAAAATACGCTAAATATCTGAAGAGTTTACTGACGAATAAATCCAAACTTGAAGAGGCTTGTACAGAAACAATGAACGAACGGTGCTCTACTGTCTTGCTCAACGAACTTTCATTAAAAGAAAAAGACCCAGGGAGTCACACTACCCCTTGTCAAG
This sequence comes from Tanacetum coccineum, assembly GCA_026074375.1. Classification (NCBI taxonomy): domain Eukaryota; kingdom Viridiplantae; phylum Streptophyta; class Magnoliopsida; order Asterales; family Asteraceae; genus Tanacetum; species Tanacetum coccineum. The sequence continues at coordinate 422 of BQNB010141772.1, read as the reverse complement.
TATTGGAGAAACATAAGGAAACAGAAGACTTGGCCCCAGATCACTCATCTAAGATAGAGAATCCACATATGAAGGTGTTAACTGAGAGGGAAATTAATGATGAATTCTTCGACGAGCATTTAATGGTGCTAAAATCCAAGTCTAGCAACGATGAACCATGGTATGCGGATTTCATTAATTATATTGTTAGAAAGGTTGTTCCCCCAAATTGGACTTTCAATAAAAGAAAGAAGTTTTTCTCGCAAGTCAAGACCTACTTCTGGGAAGAACCTTATGCATTTAAATTGTGCACGGATAATATAATGAGAAGATGTGTAGCCAGAAGTGAAATCCTTGAAATTCTGGCGCATTGTCATTCGGGACCTACTTGTGGGCATCATAGTGCTAGTGTTACCGCAAAGAAGGTTTACGAGTCCGGATTT